>CATQJA010001814.1:0-228851 GCA_958295435.1 Mesorhabditis spiculigera | reverse complement strand
AAGCAAAATATTGTAAAACCAAAAGTTATCGCTAAAAACTGATTTTTTGAAGCGCTGATACTCGTTTTGGCTATGTTTTCCGCAATTAGCATGCGGATTGCGAGTAATTTTCCAAAAATGGTCATTTTCTCGGTCAGTTTCTGTCAATTCCTACCTTATATAATTTTGGCGTGTATCTTTGCTGTGTGTGTGTGTGGATGTCAGTTTCGAGGCCCGATTTGAGGGCCTTCCCGTCCAAAACGTCCCAATTCTCCATCACTTGGGGAATCGACTCTTCTGTTTCCGATCGCGTGTTCAGAATTTCGATAAAATACAAGTTTACAAAGTTAAAAGCCAGTTTTACTCATTTTTGGGGGTCCATGAGGGCTAATTTGCATAATGTGAAAAGCTAGTACCTCAGTCTTGCAAGTTGCACGGGCGAATGTGGTCGGTGAGGAAGGAAGTCCGAAGGACCCGAGCTATCAGGAAGGCAAATTTCTCATGCAAAGGCCACATTCCAGCGCCCAAGGCCCGCAAAAGCAGGTTGTGAGCACTGGTTCAATAATAAAAGGTGATCAGAAAGGCCCAATTTAAACGTAATTTTCAAATAAATCAAAAAAAGAATTTCTACAGGTCGAAAAGAGCGCCCTCTTCATTTTGCTAAACATTTCGAGACCGAAATCCGTCAAAATCCTAGTGAAATCAGCAAAATCCTACTATATATAAAAAATAGTGTCTGTGTGTGTGTCTGTGTGCATTTTGCATGCAACTTCCGTCAGATTGTTCCAGTGCATCCCAGAAGGGGAGCAGTTAGGGATATGTTTGATACGTCATTAGGTGCGTAATGGTCTGGAGATGACTGCCCGTATAAAAGATTGGTCAAAACGAAAAATTTCGACATTAAAATTAAGTTTTTAAGAAAAATCAGAGACCCTCTTTGTTAGGAATCAATTAGCATACACCGGAAGTGGGAGTAGCCTATATATAAGGAACAAACAGAGAGCGCATTTTTCACTTTTTTCTTATCGTGATCGCGCCGAATTATGCAAAGTACAATCTTCATTGGCGTTACAAAACAGGGCCAGGTTTGAAAGTCAGAGAAGCGGCTTTTCAACCCTGGTTGTCCTATAGCCACGATATATCTTCTTTGTTTTATAACATTTTGCTTAGAAAATTCGGCTGCACATAGTTTTATGGTCCCCCAACACTGGTAAAAATTTGGTCCTGATTGGATGGAAGACGGCCAAATGCCGAGGGGGTTTTTTTTGGGACACCCTGTAGAGTCTTACCGAAACCTGACTAACTAGTTACATAGGCAATTACCTTTTGGAGAACGTATCGGATGAGGGCATGGAAGGGGAGCAGGAAAAGGTCGCAATCCCAACGATCATCATGGTATTGCGTCAGATGGACGAACGGGCAGCCCGTCGATTAACAACTGTAAAGTGGGTCACAATCCATGTAAAAGGCTGGAGCGTCAGAAAATTTTCAAGCTTCTAACATACGAAAAATTTCATTTAAAACTTCCAATTTCTTTTCTACCCATACTTTTATTTTTTGTTATCGGGCCAATTCATCCAATTCCGTATGTTTTGTTATATATGTGTTTAATCACAGGGGAAACTGGTTCCCCCGTTAACACAACAGTCCAGAACCGGATTACCTGGTGGAAGGCATCGACATTGGCTTCGTTCGGGCTACCCATCAGGTCGGGACGACCCGCATGCCCGACCTTTTGAGCGAATATAAGCCTGAGATGGTGGGGGTTGAGTTCAGTTTCTCCCCCAGCACAAGGAACCACCCAAGGTCAAGGTGGCGTTTCGTTCGCCGGACCGGCCTATTTGTGCAGAATTTTTGCTGATTCCGAATCCGCTGCTCATTTTTGCCAAATAGCTCGTTTTAAAAAGTTATAGCGCTTCAAAGTTCCATTTTCCCAAATTTTCCGAACTTCCAAAGTCATTTTATCTTGCCTTTCCCGTCTGATTGCTCAAAACGAATATCGCCATCGTATTCAGAAAATTTTCTCTATCGAATGAGCTATTTAACTAAAAATTGTTGGAAATCGAAAAATCGACGATACTCTTGGTATGGACTTCGTTTTTGTATGGGAATGGTGAAAAACAGGCTATTTCACACTCCCATAAGTGGTCATCGATAGGCAGTAGCGCAGTAATCAAATATACCATTCGAATCGGAAAAATTCTCTATAAGATAGGCTATTTAAAATTTTCTCGCTTATAGGATAGGATGTATTGGCATATTAAAACAAAATAAGTTAGGCATCGTGACAGATGACCGCCCGCGGGCTCAAATATGACCTTAAAATCGCAATAACTTTTGAAATTGGGCGATTGTAAAAATTGAAATCAGGTTCGGAATCAGCAAAAAATTCTACACAAAATAGGCTGGGTCCCGATAACGAAACGCCACCGACCTTAGGTGGTTCCCTTGTAAGCTCTAGTTCCTTTCCCTTCGAGTTGAATTCGGGACCGGACGGACACAGGCGTCTCAAGAAAATTATTGTAGTTGATGATATCCCCAGTGCCAGGGCGGTTAGCGTGAGACTTACGCGATCTGGTTGAATAGTCGCCGGCAGCAGCCTGTCCAAACGTAGGGTACCTGCAAAATCGGGTAAAGGTTGCTTAAAGCGCACGTTCAGGGAGGGGCCGTGTACTCGTCCCAACGTATACACCCTATGGACGTAGGGACCGCGCGCACTGCCTGCCCGTGCTGTGACAGGCCAATCCTCCCTTGCGGCCTGGGGCACCTCGCCCCCTCGCCAGGTTGTAGCTGTGGCTGACCGGTATGCATCCGCGCCTCGAGCGGGGGTCCGGTTCGACCCCGGCCGCGGCAAATTCTTGCTTTTTCCAAAAAACGTCCCTGAACGTGCCCTTTAACGAGGGGGAAGAAGCAACCCCGCGGATGGGAGACGTACCTGTTTACAGCTGGCGCTTCTCGCCCAATATCCGCATAGATTGTCACGTTGCCCCGGCCCATCAGATCGATATCACGCAGCCAGTCGGGCGGCTAAAACCCGTGCTTTTGCAGTATTGCTTAAAGAGATGAGGACGGCATTTGTTGAACCCCTTGGGGAGGGGGGTTCAACAGGTCCCGCGGCGATCTCGCGCGAGAGGGCTCCCAGGGGGAGGCGCAGAGACATTTTCTTTCCCTCGCGTAATCGATTGACTTATGCCGCCCCTATCTCTTTAAAGGGGCTCCGAACTGCCAAATCAAAGCCCTTTTGCGAGGGCTCTTTGATTTCTGGCAAATTTCCAGCGGGCGCTGCAGGACCAGAGCCCTCACTCTTTCGATTTTTGCGCGAAGTTGTTTTGCCCGGTTTCTTTGTGAAAACACTATAATTCGCGGATCTGAGCCCACTTTTGAAATCCTCACTCAATTTTAAATAGTTTGGTGTTTTAATCATCAAATTTGGCCCAGAAAACAGCCGAGAACGCGATTTCGAGGTGACAACAGGCAATTTCAAATTTTGCGGAGCTTCCCGGCCCCTGGGCGTACAGAGGCCCCGACGTACAGGGTCTGATTTTCGGGCCGTCACTCAATTCGTGGCATTTCGTAGCCCCTTTAACAGAAAATCATGAAAAATTCACCTACAATTTTTTGTTTGATTTTTGAAACACAAAAATCATTTCGCCAATAACCCCCTTCCCCGTTAAAAGGGAAGAACCGGGTAGTGCCGCGCTCCGAAACCGACATAGGTGCCCTAGAAAATCGGTTCTAGACCGTTAGCAGGGGGGCTCTGTTAGCAGGGGGAAAATATAACAAAATTGAAACTATTTTTATAGCATTTTACACCGTTTTTAGATATGGAAACGATATAAAAATAATAGTGAATTTGCGAAAATTTTGGTCTTTTGGGCACGAAAATGTATGAACGGTCAAAATTTTCGAATTTTCCAAATTTGGAAAAATTTTTATGGATTTTCTTGCAATCAAAAACGACTAAAAATTGTTAGAAATCCCCCGTTAATAGTCCAGGAACCGAAAGATGGCTCCTTCTGACGTGTCTACCGCGACAACGTGCCCCCACCTGGACGGCCGGATTGATTACGAGCTGTAATTCGGCATTCCGCAGGCAGGCTGTTAGCTTGTTGAGCAGCTGTAGATGAACGGCACGGCCAGCGGGGATCCTGTAATGCTGGACGTCGAAGGGGCTTATTTTCAAAATGTCGAAATTCATAATGTCGAAATTCACAATGTCGAAATTTCATAATGTCGAAATTCAGAATGTCGAAATTTACATAAGCTAAAATTCCCGCTAAAGTCCCCGAATTCCAGGCAAAAAAATGTTGTCGTGAAATAAGATAAAAAAAAATAGAATGTGCAAAAAAAAATTTTTTGGCTGGAATTTGGCGGTTTCACCGGTATGTAAATTTCGACACTATGAAATTTGACATTATGAAATTTCGGCATTATGAATTCCGACATTATGAAATTTCGACATTATGAAATTTCGACATTATGAAATTTCGACATTGTGAATTTCGACATTGTGATACCAATTCGCAATTGAGGTATCTATCGAAAGCTCTCGACGAGCTATCTTCTCTCCGATTTGTGAAATTCCCGAATTTTTCACGCGGTTTTCACCGTTTCTTGGACATAAATTACGCCATTTTCCGCAAAACGCAATTTAATCGCCTTTATTGCGATCGAAGCGGTGTTTTCTCAAAAGCCTTGCAAAAGCTGACCTTGGGCTACCAGGAAAGATGCAAAAATTTGGAAAATTAGCTTTTGTTAAAAACACTTGCATGGGCAAAGCATCGAAAATTCAGCCAATTTCGCAAAAATGTTTGGTAGATGTCACAAAAATTTGGGAATTTCAAAAATTGGAGAGAAGAGATGGCCTCAGCTCGTCGAGAGCTTTCGATAGATACCGAAATCGTCAAAATCGGACACGACTGCTGACCGCCAGGAGGTGAGAGAGAGCGAGAGAGAGTGAGAGTGAGAGAGAGCGAGGTGAGAGAGTGAGAGAGAGAGTGAGGGAGCGAGGGTGAGAGTGAAAGATTCGGCTGAAGCAAAGCTACCACCTACATGTGTCTCTTCTCATGCCATGCTGGCCATCGGAAGACATTGCGACGCGCGACAAGCAAGAAATCAGGACAGATGATGTTGTTGTTGTCGACACGGATTGTCACATGGAATGTCGGCCAAATATCCGGAAACTCCTGATGCTCATCGAAAAACATTGACAATTCGATGCCCGGGAGGGAGGATAAGGAACATGTCTGAAATTGGGGACGGATTGGAGAGAGAGCGAGAGAGAGAGAGAGAGAAAGAGAGAGAGAGAGAGAGAGAGAGAGAGTGAGAGGGAAGAGAGAGAGAGAGAGAGGAGAGATAGCGAGTGAGCGAGAGAGAGCGAGGTGAGAGAGAAAGATAGCGAGTGAGAGAGAAAAGAGAGTGAGAGAGCGTGAGAGCGAGAGAGTGAGAGAGTGAGTGAAGAGAGACACGAACTTACAGTCACGTGTAGACGCAGCCTCGGAAATTGGCAGTTGAGGAGCAGCGAGCTGAGCGAGTGCTTGGAAATTACCTAAAATATCACTCAATAGCGGGAATTTCGTGGTGTAATCGATTCGAGATATCCCTCACCCTCGCCACTAACCTTGCTCACTTTCGCAGTTTCCGCTTGGTGTTCATATTGACGTGGCGATTTACGAGACACTGTAAATCGTCTTCCAATTTGGCATAAGGGAAGTGGAGAGGTTCGTTTCCCTTCGTAGCCATATCAAGTTTTCTTTACGCGGTGTCTAAAAACTGATTAAAGAGAGAGCGAGAGAGAGAAAGAGAGAGAGAGTGAGAGAGAGGCAAGAGAGAGTGATAGAGAGAGAGAGGAGAGAGAGAGAAAATGGGAGAGAAATCTATGAGATCTCATGAAACGCGCAACAAAAGAAAAAAGAAATGAGAAGCTGATTGTCGAGTTTGGTGACCGTGGAGGGACTGAAAGTTGGGGCTTACATCTAACATCTGTTCTCTCGGTTCCCATCCCCGGCCCCTTGCTCTTCACACACTAATAGATATATTGAAAATAGCCTCCGGATTCGCATCAAGGATGGAAGGCCGTCATTTCATGAATGCAGGTACCCCCGGTGCCATCTGCGCATCCGCTTCAGGGCCGACGGACCGACTATGGCCAGGATTTCTTATCGGATCGGGTACTCAAGGCCAGGATTTCTTATCACGCTCACCCCAGTAATTCAAAAATGTCTCTGTTCTCTGACCCCGTAACATCTGCTAATATGGAGAAAGAATTCCTGAGTGAATTTTCGACGTGTTCGAGCATTAATGGCGTCGTAGACTTACTATAGATCCAACGTAAAAATAGTTAATAAGTTGTTTTGTGATTTCTTTTACTATTACAACTAAAACCGGGCGTGATAATTCCAACAGAACGTTTGATTTTAAAGATGACGGAATTAAAAATTGTCAAACCAAGACTTAAAAGTTAAGTTACGGAAATATTTTAAGGATTAGTCGGATTGCTCCCTTAGTGTGTGTCAAAACGATTGACATTTGAACGCTATTACCTCGGCCCGCGTCGAGTTTGACGTCAAGTCAACTAGCAGGGATTGTAGTGCTCGCAAAGGCGCTTCATCTACTTGAAGTTTTTTTAAAACATAGCCGTCTAATTTTATATGGATGAGAACAAAATAGGACCAAAACCAGTTTTTTACGGCTTACAGTTTTTCGTAAGCATATTAAAAACGTAGTTTTACGGCCCATTAGTTATGTCCTTGCGCAATGTTATTATCCGAATCACGTTCTAAAATAAATAAATAAAACGTTTTAGCATCATACAATAAATAGCGTAAATCTAGGTCAAGGGATCTAAACGACGACATTGGTGCTTAAATAGGTTTATCATTAGTGTCCGCGGAGGCTCAGTCTCGATATGAACAGATGTCTAGGCAAGACATCGAGAGGGATCCCAGGACCTGATAAGAAATCCTGGCCTTGGGTGCCCCGTCCTTTCTTATCATGCCTATGTATGTCTGCCCTTGACATCTGTACATCGGCGCAAATGAATTTTGACATAAGTGAGAGACACACCAATGTGTAATTTGGATGTTGCCTACAAACGTCGCTCAAATAAAATTAGCAGAAAAATAATAGTTTGGAGCCCTATTTATCGAAAAAGGAGGGCTTCATGTGATTTCGCGATTAGATTCCAACAGCATATTTCCCTGACCGAGAATCTCACAACATGCACACAGACACTTTTTTAGATAGTAGGATTTATGAGAGCGAAAAACATAGTAGTCTGTTGCAAAACTAAACAAAAAACGATGGCATCTTAGCATTGGATAGGGCCGATCGATTTGGGTTTTTAGGCTATCGGTTGTAATGTTTTTATGTTGAGCCATGGTTCAAAAAGGCTTAGAAATACCACCTCTATTTCAACAAAGAAAATACTAGACCCATATGCGAAAATATTTTTGCCCCCCCTAGAAAAACACCTTGATGGCCAGAATAACTCCAAACATGTTCAAATCCTTCTTCGATCCCGAAAAAAACACATGAACCTCGGACGGACCTTTGAAAACAGAGATAAAACCCTTCTTTGAAACCAAAAAGCATATAAGGAGCACCTAATGGCTCGAATACACTTCGAAAGATAACTTATAAGCCTTTCTTGAGCCCAAAAACATCTTGAAGACTCTAGTAATGGCTAGAATACCGTTCGAAACCAAGCAGTAACCTTCTTTGATCCCAAAAAAAGCATAAGAGAACCTTGGAATTGCGAGTCCCTACAGCCCTAGAGGCTAAAAAAAACATATAAATCAGGTAATGGCCAGGATACCCTTTGAAACATAGTTATATTCCTTCTTTCATACTAAAAAAAACATCTAAGAATCGCGTAATGGCTAATACCCTTTGAAACATCGTTATATCCCTTATTTGAAGCCAAAAACCAGTTTATATATAGTAGACCAGTGGGAAAAATTATATAGTAGATAAGGCTTTGTGCCTAAAAACTACGTAAAATGCTAGAACAAGTGTTTATGTTTCCTTATAGAGTCGTAGAGAATCACAGGGGAAAGTTCGTCCCCCCGCTAACAGTCCAAAGTCCTAAATATCAGAAGTGCAGCTTCCAGTTCTGGATTGTTGGAAGCTGCGCTTATGTAATGTCGAACTTAGGTCGGTCGCCCTTAATTGGAAGGACATTTGAATGGATTGGTTCCCACGCACTCACCAACCAGATGCGCCGTCATCTAAGACATTCCAAAGGAGAACCAATAGTTAATTTTTGTTTTACCGCCTATGCCGAATGGTTGATAACAAATAGGGCGTCGTTGCAATGTTTTAGTAGTTTATAACTGCTACAAAAAATAGTTTAGAATTATTGAAAATTCGAAAATTTCGCTCTTTTTCGGCCGTTTTCATACACACATAGACCAAAAATGCAACAATTTCCCGAACTTTAACAATTTTTATCAATTTTATATCTAAAAACTATGTAAAATACTCTAAAAATGGTCTTAGTTTCGGCATAGAGTCGTACGGAATTGCTGGGGAATTACTGGTCAGAGTGAAATGCTGAAATGAAAAATCGGCGCCGCCCATAACAGTTGCCGGGCTGTTAAGGACATACCCTGATAGCTATAATTACCTCAATTGGCATACAACTAATTGACAACCATTTAGAGTCTTATTGTTCAGCCAGAAAAGTGCCTGCTCAGTACGTTCTCAATAAGCTTCTCCAACTTCTATCAATTTCTTTGGCTCTATACGTCTAGCTAGGCCGGCGAGAATAATGTAAACCCTAAAAACTGCGCCGAAAAGGGTAGCCGCGACTCCAGAATGATGGTTACCATTAGCTGGCGGACAGGTGAACATCCGCTTGGCGTGGCCCACGAGTTCCGAGGCGTTGTCGCTGTGGATGCTGTCGAAAACCTAAAAAAAGTCGGCACAGAAGCGAAGCGTTCGGTGACTAACCGCTAACGCGCACTGATCGGACGGCTAGTCGACTGTCCATGGCATGCCGAAAGCTTCAACTCCACCACAGCGACGTGCGTCTCCTTCCAGCCTGAAAAACAGTTTATTGGCACGCAAAGTGAACCACGAATGAACAGCCAAAAACGGATGAACAAAAACGGATGAAAAGCCAATCAGACGCTCAAAATACAAGATATATCCAGAATTGAATACAAACTACAAGGCATAAGAATTGAGAATTTTGATTCAAGTTTTTCAAGTTCAAATCAATCAATTAAGATAAATGTGTGCAGTTCAAAGAAAACGAAGACGTCAATCATCACAGTCGTAAAGGTTTCAAAGGCACTATAGAATTGACAGGCCATTAGGGCAGACGCTTATTCTCTTCACGACGATCCCGTTCCTTACGTCGAGCCACGTCCAGATGTCATAGTTCTGCGTCAGCGGGTAGGCCGGACCGAAGATTTGGGGGTTCAAGTGGCCTGCATCGAGCGGCGGCCGGAAATTAACCATCAACTGCGTCGTATCGTTTCGGCGCTCCATTATCCTTTGTACCACATTGAATAGAGTCGCCAGATCGTTGTCGTGGCGATGTCGCCAGGTCAAACACACCTCATCAAACGGATTTTTTAGTAGAAAATCGAGCACATCCGGGTCCTCGACGTGGCCAAGTGAGATTTGATTGGCTGTGGAGAGGGCGTCTCGGAGCTCCGGGCTCATTGGGCTCCAAATGTTGTCGGCTTCGATTCGTACCGGGCGCATCGTCCTTATTACGTGGGCAATGTTGTCCGGGTTGTCCGTTCGAAGGATTTTCACACATCGTACGCTTCTCGCTGCGGCCTCGGGAGGTCGGGCGCGGGAGTCATATTCGAAACATTCCACGTGTGCATGGCGAAGAAGGTCCTCTGCACGTGCGGTTTGGAATGCTATCTCTCTTGCACGCGGCTTGTGGGCCACACACGTGATCATTCCAAACCGTTTGTCCGGCCAAGTTTTCGCGGCAGCGAAAAGGCGCTCATCTGACTTCAGGAGTCTCATCAGCGTTCTCGGCTCAGCCCTTTCAAAAAGAGCCCAGAGCGCCGGATGGGGTAGGTTGTAGAGGCTTTGGTCGATCTCCATGGCCTCCCTGTGCTGCTTTCCGGGGTCGGATCGCTCGCGTATGCTCTCCCTTTCTGCGGCCCACCTAGAAAAAATAATTAGCTGATGCATTGTGCGAAGCCAATAGAGGAAAGGTAATACAAAATCAATTTGCGAAAAATCCACCCAAATCATCAATTTTGGCAGCAGGACTAACTTTCGAAAATCTCCTTTCAATTCCCAAAATTCTACCAAAAAAAAAATCGCAGGTCGATTTACCCTTTATAAATCCGGTCGAATACTATAATTCCCTAACCGCAGCGCGACCGCGCCGCGGCGTAGCCGGCAAATTTTCTTTTTTTTCTCCTCTCGCATTGAGATTTGTTTTTCGCAAAGAAAAGCTTTGCGGAATTGCTGCCCTTTTTTTGCGTGATTTTCCGCGCTCCTCCACGCCTCCTGGGTGGTGTTCGCAGTATGCGGACGTACACGCGCTCCTCTTTGGAGATTTCTTGGAAAACCACATAGAACCGTTCATAGGGTGTGAAACCTTACAAATTTGATTTTCCTATGCTTTCCGGCGGGTTGAACTTAATTTCGAGCAATTCAACCTTTTCGACGGCAAATTCCGACCCAGAAGGTCTAATTTTCGTTTGATTCGACGCGTTGGCTTGTGATTGGAACGCAGATTGAAGTGATGACGATCGCAAGGGGTTATAGGTGTTGGGAAACCGTAAAAAAGACAATATTACCAAGTTCTAGGTCTTTTTTAAACGAACGATGGCTAAAAATTAGTTTTTGCGCTTTGCCAAAACGCCCTTCTCACAGTTTCATTGCCTGGCTTTCAGTTTTGCGACTCGGGCGTGTTCCGCTGAATCCTTTCTTTTTTGCAGATTTGCATCCGCGCATATTGAGTTTTTTTGGGGTGGCCAGTGTTGTTCTCCTTCTCCAATATTTTCGATATTTTTGCGATTTTCGCGGCTTTCAGTAGTTCTCGATCTCTGCGCAAATTCTTGACTTAGATTTGCCGCCGGTTTCCACCTCCTTTTCCGTGGCCACCTTTGAGGTACTCGATTTTGTTTTCCTGAATCATTTCCATTTTTCGCTGTTTTCCCAGCACAAATTCAGTGTTTTTTTTCAGGGGCCAATCTCGGTGTTTATGCAATACGCGCTCGACGAGCAGGCGACGATTTTGGTATCGGGCGCCCGTGAGACGAGCACACCTGCAGAATGTTGGAGGTAAGCTTGTCGGCAAGTATAATTTTTCGCGCGGTTCGCCATTCAGGTATAAATTATATCGCGCGCCTTTTTTACCGTTTTCTCGATCTCGCTGTGATACTTTTTGTCAAATCCTTGGCGGCTTTCGGCGCTGATTCCGAGTATTTCAACGATTTTGGATGTTGGTATTCGGATTCAATGCAGAAAGCAGCCCGGGATCCCTTAAACTCGCGCTCTAATACAGTTTCGACTTTTATCCCAAATGAATTGCTTTTCATTGTCCCAATCTAGAATATGCGCATTTTCTTCTCTATTCATATGCGGCAGTATACGTTCGAGCTCGCGCTTATGAAAAAAGAAAGCTTTTTCAGGCCCAGGCCTAATTTTTTTAAATAGCGGATCCGTTTTGACACTTTTTGCCTGTAATTTCTAATGTCCTTTGTATATCCGTGCTTTTAGGTGAGGCTACAAGGATCGGCGCCGATGTGAGTGGTGGTCTCGTCGACATGAGGACGAGCGCTGGCCCCGCGGAATTTCTGCAAACAAGTGATGGTCACGTTTTTTACAAATATAACATTTTTAGACGATCTCCAGTCGCTGTTCATCGAAAATTCCGGCGGCCGCACGCGCGCAAATTGGCAAAAAGTGGCCAGTTAGAGCAAGCTGAACATTTCATACAGGTATGATAATTCGAGAGAATTCTAAATCCTTCCATTTCCAGCAGCACCTCGTGGGTGCTGTTTACGAATGATGTGGCGCCATTTGGGAAGAGATGGCAGACGGATGAACACGCAAGAATGCGGAGGAATTTGAGGGATATCGAGGGACGAAGAGCCACACAGAAAGATGTTGATGCGCCGAGGAGGCCTCTGAGAGGAAGGTGAGGCCGGAAAATATAAAGAAAACTTTTTCCAGTCCAAATTCTGCCAAAAAGGTCTAAAACTTCTTCTCTTTTGATGTTTTCGTTCTAGTTTTGGCGCGGGAAAGCTTGACGCTTTTATTGCTTGGATTTCTAGAAGGTTTTAAAATGCAGTTTTGATGTATTTAGGCGTGATTTTGGTTGATAAAGCTAGTAGAACTACTTTCGACCGATGATCGTCTCGGAAATGGCCGGGAAATGCCCACAAGTCTTTTCTATTGCCGATTTTAGGCTTGAAAAGGGCTCACGAAAAGCTGGCTGGTGTTTTTACTTGAATTTGGTGTTTTCTGCAAGTTTTCCCCGCTTCGTTTTACTTTTCCGGATCATGAAATGTAGTTTTTAGGTTTTTAAAACGTTTATTTGAGCGATTCTGCGAGATTTTGGATTTTTGCTTGCTTTTTTGGGGTTTCGGCGTGTTTTAGCCGCCAGTTTTGGCCAGGTGTAGGCCAAAATTTTGCTTGCGAGACTTGCAGGCATTTTACGGGCGCCGATCATCATCAAATTCGCTTGAACGGTCTCAAAACTTTACGTTTACAAGTTTTGACCGGAAAAGTCGTCAAAAAAAGCAGCTAGACTTTTTAAAGAAGTGATTTTGGCGCGCCGTTGGCCTCAGAAAAATTGCTGGAAAAAACGATTGGAAATGTTTCAGATGCACCGTCTTCGTGCTCGGCGACGAGAAGCTGATCGACGACGCGGCGCTGGCCATGTGGCGGACGGTGGATGAGGAGGCCGGCGTATACGACAACGAACTTGAGCAGAGGTATTGCATTCTTCAAATTCTCAGCAAGAAAAATGGCCAACAAGTGGATATTAATCGATTACACGCTGAAATTTCGTGTGCCATTGATTACGAGAGGAATTTTGCGGGTCAATCAATTACGCCACGAAAATCGGCAATATTCGATTACGCTATTGAAAAGGCGTTTTCGATCGATTACGCTATGAAAATTGGCATTGATTGCCTACGATAGGAAATTGGCTGGCCAATCGATTACGCGCTGTATTTCCCGGGATTCATCTCCATTTTTCAGCCTGATCCGTCGCACGGGTGCCGTCCGTACGCATGCCGTCATCCCGTTCTCCCTGGGCAACGGTCTCGAGTTCAACGTTGCCGCGTAAGTGCCATTTTTGGGTTTTTGGAAGGGAAATCCTTTTAGATATTCGCTGGTGGCGACAAAGACGAAGCCGACGCCATTCTCCATCCATGCAAAGACTGGGGCAGCACTCAAATCCATCACCACATACTCGTCTACCACTCAGGTCCGTCGCTTGCAAAAAATACGTCCGAATATGGGTAGAAATTCATATTCCGATTTTTGAAAACATGATTCTCTGGAAATATGATTCGAAAAAGGTTATTTCGTCGTTGCAAATTCGCAGAAATTCGGCATTTCTCATCTCTGGATTCCAGGAAACACCACATGACGCTGACGATGAGCAGCAACGGATGGAAAGGGAGGAGACGAAGGAGGACATTCCGAAACAATCCTTCCAACGACACCAATTGGCTCAAATGAGAGATGTTGGAGGAGAACGAATACTGATCACCCAAGGGGATCGAGACGTTCATCATCGATACCAGAAAGGTATACACTTTTAAAGGGTCACGAAATCTGTGGATTTTTGCCTTTACGATCCCTCCGAAAAATATGCCGTAATCGGTTACGCAACGGAATTGCGAGCCTGGTGCGTTGCGTGGAGAAAGCTGGAGGCAATATATAAACCCTGTCTTAGCCACCCCTTTAAAAAATTCGATTACGTGGGGTATTTCTAGCCTTCTCTACCTATCGCCCTGAAATTCCGCAAATTGTCGCTGCTCGCTGGCCCCGATTTTCGACGAGAAGCTCTGCTGGACGGCCCAAATTTTCCGCCAAAAATCTCGGTGTTTTGGCTAATTTCCCCCCATTTCAGGCCTTCGTCTACTGGAATTCCGTGCTGTCGTCCGTCCGTCCGTCCCCTCACCATCGGTCCACGCGACAGTTCTCATCTTGGCGCCACATCGCTCTACTCTCATTTGTTGGATCGGATGGACCATCGACAGGTATTTTTCCTTTTCTTTCCGTTCGCTATTCATGCCCGTGAGACTATCAGAAGCTCGAAAGTTCAGAATCTCTCTGAAATCAGAATTGGAATTAGAATCTCTACTTTTTGCCTATCAAAAAAAGTTAGGAATTCGTCGGCCAACACCTGTCTGCCAAAGAAATCTTTTGGTCTTGATTTTCGAGATTCTGATAGCAAATCGACTCAACGCGCACGCGCCGCCTTTCCATCGCGTAATCGATTACGACACCTTTCGGGTGTCGCGGCCGCGAATCCAGAGCCCCAAAATGGATGCCTTCCCGAGATCCCGCTAACATTATTTTCCATTTCCAGGTGGTGGCCATCTGTGAATATGTGGGTCGTGCCAATCAGAAGCCCCGTATCGTGGCCCTCATCCCGAATACACAGCACGATCAAGAGGTTTGTCGACTCGCCGATACTGTACTCTTAACGGGGGGGGGGACAATCTTTCGCCAGTAAATTCCATGCGGCCCTTTAACGAAAACGAATTTTTTTGACCATTTTGTGATTTTTTTAGAGATAAAAAGCACAGAAAAATTTATTTAATAGTTTTCTGTCAAAATACAAAAATTTCTGGCGCGGAAAATTACTAAAAAAGGCTATAAAATTGCCCCCCGTTAAGAGTTGAGTACCGATTTCTCTCTATCTCTCTCACTCTCTTTTTTCCAGGCTGCCGTCCATCCAGGCTTTCTCCTCGTCGAACTCCACGATCCCGGCGACAAAATGGACATCGCAGCGGCATTTGAGGAAAAGATGAAGCCCCCTGAAGGAATGGCAAAGTGGCCCACTGGTACGTTTTTTTGGGATATAAGGGATCTCGCCTCGGTTCGAATTATCTGTCGTAACCGGCTAATCTTGCCTGTTTTGAATGCGAAAAACGCTCAGAAAATCTCGCCCGAATGTTGGCGAGTGGCATTTCGCATTTGATTCTCTGCCATGGAGCATCCAATCAACATTCAAAGTGTAATCGAATGAAAGCATTTTTGTTTTTCAGGCTATGCCAAGGCTGTCGAAGCGGCGAAGACGCTGTGCCCGGCGCTGCTCAAGAAACGCTTCACACCCACGGCATATCCAAATCCACGTACGTACTCTCTCGCTCTCTCTCGCTCTCTTATTCTATTTATCTCTCTCTCTCTCTCGCTCGTTCATTCTCTCTCTCGCTCTCAGTCTCTCTCTCTCTCTCTCTCTCTCTCTCTCTCTCTCTCTCTCGCTCTTTCTCTTCCCATCCCTTCCATATCTCCATTTTCAGATCTGCAAGCCTTCTATACGATGATGAAACGAGAGGCCAACCTGGATACTCCAGACAATGAGACTGAAGAATGGACGGAGGCCATGCGTACCAAATGGGATCACATCAGTACGTTTCGATACGCTCTTTTCTTCGCCCAAAGACCTGCTTTTTCGACTCTGTGGGTTGTAGGTTGTCCTTCGAAGGGCCGAATTTCATGCGTCAATTCAGAAGTTGTGGTTTGTAGCTCAGCCAAATCGTCGCTTCTGTTTCGGATACGACTCTGTGGGCTAAAAAAGCGAAGCTTTGGAGTCTGTAGTCTGGCTCTCAAATGGCCTATTCAGAAGTTTAGATATTGTAGTTTGTACTCCGTAGTTTGTTTTTTTGGCGCAATTTACGTTTGTATCTTGTATCCAGGCTTGTAGACTGTCCTCCAATGATCAAATAGCTATTTCATTCTAGTTTTGATCGGGAGCTTTCTAGTTTGTCCTTTAAAAAGTCAATTTTTGCCAAAAATTCGGGTTTGTAGCTTGTAGTTTGGCTGGAATATGGTTATTTCAGGTTGATTTAGATATTGTAGTTTGTAGATTTTTACGGGTGGTGGTTTGTAGTCTAGCTGTCAAATGGCTCAAAAATGTGTGTTTGTAGATTTCCAGTTTTTGAAAGTTTTGATCCTTTAAATATAGTTAAAACTTACTAAAACAATGTAAAAACACTTTATCATTGATTACTAGGCCAACCGGGACCAGGACGAAAAAGTTCGTGAATCGTGAATCCTAAAGAGTGAATACCTAACAGAATCAGGATCTCGAAAATCAGAATCTCGAATCGTGAAAATCGTGAAAATTCCGGAGCCTTTAATGCTGATTTAAATCATGGAAATTTCGATAGTCTAAAAATTCGAAAATTTGAGATTCTATTTTCGGGATTTTGACAGATTCCCCTCAAGAGTCGGTAGCTTTTGCTTGCCCGTTCGCTTTTAATCGATTATTTTCAGGCGATTCGGTGAAGCGGTTCAAGGACATTGCCCCCGATGTATTCTCGCCTCCTCGACCGCCATCGACGACGACTTCAGCCATCGATAATTGTGAAACCGACGACGCGACAGCGCGATGATCTTTTTTCTGTGATATTCCCCTATTATGTCCTTTGATATATATATATATTATATATGATTAATTTTTCGCCCCTGTCCCCCATTATTTCCAATTGTTATGCCGACGCTTTCACAATTACTTCTTCATTAACCTATCCCCCCCCAATAAATAAACTACATTTTCGGTTGGATTTTGCGGCAGAAAAATACTATCGGATCTAATCCTGAAACTATTCGGAAGGCGTTGGGCGTCATCGTCGTGTTGCTGATGGACTTCTGCGGTTTGCTCAGGCCCGGCCCGGGCCGATTTTTCATGGTGAAAGACGGGGTTCGCCAAAAAACCTCCCGGCAATGTGGTTTGCTGTAAATACGATGTTAGTGTTAGCAACGAAAATTTGCCGTGTAGTTTTCGATGCTAATCGAAGCGCATTGATGTTTATTTGTCTTCAAGCACAGAGCTTACATGTGCCGGGAGTCCAAAGTGAGTAGAGCGGGCTAGCGGATCCCTCGCTGGCGCGGGGATGCCCGCCCAAAGACACAAGATAAATGAGCGTCAGTTGGCTTACGCATAGGAACCCTTTACTACACGGGACAACCAAGTCGCGCTTGTCGCGCACGAGACGGTACCGACTCGCGAGGTGCACGAGACGCGCGCGACGTCGATAGGCGCCAAATGGAGCTGCAACCGAATATTTCGTTATTTCGACACGGACACAAAACAATTCGACAGACCAAATCTTGAGTATTTTTACTTTCGTTTTAGCAGCCAGCTTGCGCGGTAAAGCTTCTGTCTTGCGTTTCGCTCTTTACTCATCTTTTGCGCGCTCTTTATTTGAGAACTGATAATTCATAAAAATATTGTCTCTTTTCCAGGATTTTTAAACCGAATACTCTACAAGCCTTTTTGTCAAGCCAGCGATGAAGATTTTCGGGGGCCCTACGGCTGCTACATTTCGAGATTTGTCCGATGTTGCTGCATGTCGAGGAGGCAGCGCCCGGCGCCGTCCCAGGTAATCTCGGCGCGGGCTTCGGAATTCGGGCCCAAATCAAGCCAGTCTAACACCCGATTTTTCTGCCGTATTTTGGTGCGCTCGTTTCGAAAAACACTATCCCGAAACGTGAAAATTAAGTTTTCTAAGTGTTAGGTTACCAGATGGTTACAGTCGCTTCGCGACTGCAACCATCTGGCCTTCGGGCTACCCTCCATGTCCCACTCCACCACATCCTTTCCCACCTCCATCAATACCCCCCATGGCTGAAATCCCCTTCAAAAACTACCTAAATACCTTCCCGATGGCTTTAGATGATTTAAATAATTAATTAACATAATTAAAAAGTATTAAAAAGTATTAAAAGTATTAAAAAGTATTAAAGTAACTTAAAAAAGCTATCTGGGCGCGGGAAGGCGCCTGGGGAAGAGGGGCGAAGGGAAAGGGGGCGTGGCCTCCCGGGAGAGGGGCCCCCACCCCTGTTACTAAGGAAAAACTTTCAAAGTTAATTTTAATAATTTAAACTAAAAGTTTTTCATAATTTTTTTATCAGTTTGGGGGTTTCTGACCACGCTCTATCCGAATCCGAAGAGACCTAAGCTCTAGCTCCTTTCCCCTTCGAGTTGAATTCGGCTTCACACAGACAGACGGACGCGTCAAGAAATTTATTATAGTTGATTTCTTTGTGAGTCTTTCGGGTTTTGTCGTTAGTTTGCTAGTTTATTAGTTTCTGGCTTATGTTTATCGCGTGGGCTACCACAAACGCGCTTTTGGGGAAGCCTAAGTTAACAAAAATAACACGTTGTTTTGGATCCAAAACGGAACTTTCGTGGTTAGGGATCGTGGAATAAACTTTGGAGCAATGGTAAAACGGGGTTGCGCACGGCGGGAGTCGAACCCGCGACCTCCTGTTTTCCGCACAGGTGCTCTTCCGCTGAGCTACATGCGTCCCGACTCAACATCGCTCGAGGATGAGGGAAGGATGGGCTGATTCAGGCCATGGCACGAAGCCGTTTCCGGGGCTTTTCCCCCTCCCTTGCCAATCCTTTACAGTGGTTTTCGGAAACAGCACGCAAAACTACGCCGAGAAAAGGTGTGAAATAAAAAGATTTGACTGGGCTCCCGGATTTCGAAATAGCGCCGTACGACCGTAATCTCTATGGCAATTTGCTGCCCGTATTTGCCGATCCCTTGTGGATCGAAGGCGTAAGAGTCTAGAAACCCCCCCCCCCCCCAGCCGGCACCAACTTTTTTATCTCGGCCCCCTTTTGTGCTAGCGAGCTCTAAAGTATACCAAAATGTTCGCCGTAGGCTAATTTTCGACTGAACTACATTGCAGTTCAGTCGAAAAAAGTAGCGAAAAATAAAAATAAGGAAGGTAAAAAAGTTGAAAAGTCGGCTGTAGGGGGGGGATTTCCTAGACTTGAGCCGATCGAAGGCGTAACAGTTGTGTCGCGTGGCCCCTTTTGCAACCTTCAACATCAACAATTTATTCCTCCACAAAAAAAAACACTCAAAAACAAGCACCCGCAAATTTTGGGGGGAAAGCGAGGCGCTTCAGGCGAACGGGCAGCCGTCGATGATCACCTGCAAAAGTCGCGATTATTGCAATTTGTAGTTTTTAAGATTTATAAGGCTCTTTTTCGAAAGCGATAACGCTACGAAAATCACGGTTTCGCGATCGATTAGTGCTCGTAAAGTAGTTGGATTCGGCGTGCGTAATCGATTGCCCAGTATTTTTTTTGAATCGATTACGCCACTAAAACGTGCTGTTTACGTACCTTTGTCGCCTTCAATGCCTGCTCGAAATAGAGGGCCTTTCCGTTGATGGTCAATTCACGATAGCAGCCAGTTAGGGAAGGCGATAGACCCGACTCTTTTGCGGCGATTGCTGAAATAAATTGCGGCATTAAAAGCTCAGTAATTGGATAAGAGAGAGAGAGAGAGAGAGAGAGAGAGAGAGAGAGAGATAGAGAGCAAGAGAGACAGAGAGAGACCGAGACCTACCATTCACTCCAGCGATATTGAGCGGCAGTTTTGTGAAGAATTGCCGGGTTGTCGAGGTGAATGGGACGGGTACGGTATGGGATTCCTGGAAAAAAGACAATTTTGGACAAGCTGGTTTCCGCAAAAATCGCTGCTAACCTGCCCCGGTGTATGCACTTACGCGATCAATTGTAACTCCGAGATGCTGTGGATGGAGATCGATCCTTATCGTGTGCCATTCACCATCGCATAAGGGACGAATGGTTGGTAGAACATCACGCACTTCCATCCCGGATTCGCCGTGCAACACCGAGATTTGCATCTGAAAAATTAGCGGTTTCTCAAGACTCCATGCTAGCCTGCTCTCTCTCTCTCTCTCTCTCTCTCTCTCTCTCCCTCTTTTTCTCCCCTTCTCGCTCTCTCGCGCTCTCTCGCGCTCTCCGACTCTCTCTCTCTCATTCTTTCTCTCACCCTCTCTCACTCTCTCACTCTCTCACTCTCTCACTCACTCCCTCTCTTCTCTCTCCCTCCCTCCCTCTCCATCTCCCTCGCTCTCCCTCTCCCTCTCTCTCTCATCTCCCTCTCCTACTCTCGCTTTCCCTCTCCCTCTCCCTCTCCCTCTCTCTCCCCTCTCTCTCTCACTCTCTCTCTCTCTCTCTCTCTCTCTCTCTCTCTCTCTCTCTCCCTCTCCCTCTCTCTTACCATTCCCTCATTCCATTCCAATGCCATCCGATCTCTCGGGTTCGAATTGGCCATCAATGCAAGAAGTGTTCCGTTTTGAGTAATCGGCCGTACTTCCATCTCGATCCACGGTACCGTACCCTCCCAACGGATCTTCGACAGGGGCTCTGGAATTGGTTACGATAGGAAATTGACATTGTATAATCGGTTATGCAGTAAAATCGGGTAAGACTAATCGATTACGCAACGAAATTGTGGCTGGATATCCGATTGCGTCATTAAATTGAATATTTCTCTCGGTTACGCCATGAAAATCAGGTAATCAAATCGATTACGCGGAAAAATCGCCGAAAGCGATTCGATTACGACATAAAATTCGTTAAAAAACGTACCAAATACAGCGAATCCCTCGGAGTGCACATAGGCGCCCTTGGAATGGGATAGAGAACAGGGGATGACGTCGCGAGAAGTATCCGTTAGAAGGGGGTAGCTTCTGAAAAGTGATATCGTACTCCGTCTCTCTCTTTCTCTAGCGGCATCTGCGTCTCTCTCTCCCTCTCACTCTCGCTCTCTCGCTTTTCCTTAAATGTATATGCCCCTCTCTCTCTCTCTCTCTCTCTCTCTCTCGCTCTCTCTCTCTCTTTCTCTAACTGTATCTGCCTCTCATCTCTCTCTCGCTCTCGCGCGTTATCTGTCTCTCTCTCACTCTCTCTCTCTCTCTCTCTCTATCTATCTCTCTCTCTCTCTCTCTCTCTCTCTCTCTCTCTCTTGCTCTCTCTCTATTTCTCTCGCGCTCTCTCTCTCCTTCTCCCCCCATTTGTGTAGTCTCTAGCCCACCGTACCTATCATCGACGGTGAATTGTCGAATGCAACCCGGGAGACTGGGTGGCAGGGAGAGGCCGAAATGACGATGCGCCGAGATCACACCACCAATATACATACGACGACGCATCACCTGAAAAGTGATATAGCTGAAATTTCTATATGGCTTTCTCTCGTTTTTACCGCTTCGCGGCGGCGCCTGACGACGCAATCGACACGCGACGCCCACGCCCGCTTGACAGGGGAAAAAAATGACGTAATAGATTACGCAATGAAAATGGCTTGCGATTGCATCGTGTAATCGATTACGACACCTTTACGCCGGCCAAGCGAGGCGTGCGCGTTGCGCGTCGCGGCAAAATCGAGGAAGCCTACTTGCGATCCCCTTTAAAGGGACGGCAACAGGAAGAAGGAGATACAGTACCTTCGGATGTGGGCATTCAGTGATCCTCAGTGGCGACAGCCCCTCATCCACTTCAATCAAAACATCTCGCTCTGTTTTGACAAGGCGAATTGAATGCCATTGGTCATCATCGAGACGTCGATCCGAGAAGATCGCACGGCGAGGCTCGCGGTGGCCTGGAAATAAGTGATTACGGCATGAAAATCAAAGGCTAAACGATTTTAATCGATTACACCACTAAAATTCGCTAGCAGCCAGTCGATTACGCCATAAAATCGGACATACCCTTGATGTGGAAAGTGAGATATCCCTGTTCAACCGTCAGCAAAAAGTATCGTGTATAATTCTTGTAGTTTGCCCATGTCCAGAGTAGCCCCTCGGAGGCGTCTGTTCGAACCTCGAATTGTAGGGAGAACCTGAAGACTTTGAGGTGTCACACTCCCTTTAAAACTCACGAGTGAATATCCGGGGTGGAATCCTTGTCGAAATTGATTCGGGAATGCGACGATTTGGCGACTCCGAAACGAGCCGCACCCTCAGATCGTTGGCCAGATGGGATCAGGGTGCACTAAAAAACGATTTGATTGTCACTTTCTCTCTGTCTCTCGCTCTCTCTCTCACTCTCTCTCGCTCTCTCTCTCACTCTCTCTCGCTCTCTCTCTCGCCGACGGAAAGCTCCCCTTTCGCGACGTAATCGATTACATAATTTTTTGCTGCCATGCGGGAAGCGCGATGCGTGGCCAGCCATTAAAGGACCAGTGAAGCCAAAACCTACCGTATCCCGATCGACTGGCAGGGGTTTCGCATCATCCCTCATCACCTCGATTGGCCCAATTTCCGGGTCGATTTGAATCGGGGATTGTTTCCGGTCAGAGGCCGGTGGATCGATATCGATTGTGTGGTCTGGAAACGGAAATGAATTTTGGCAGAGAGAGAGAGAGAGAGAGAGAGAGAGAGAGAGAGAGCAGAGAAATCTCGGAAATAGACTCACCGATGAGTAGATGTGGTTGCTGCAGAGAGCAGGCACCAAGTAGCGCCTTCTGGTGGCGGGGTACGATCGGGTGACGGCTAGAAAAAGTGGCGTAGCGCAATGTTAGTGCGTTTGGTTGCCGCCCATACGACCCGAGTTCGGCCCCGCCGCGGCAAACTTTTTGCTTTTTGGTAATTTGGTCAGTTTTTCGATAGGAATCGTTAAACTGACAGCCAGACTACAGGCTACAAACTACAAACCATAGACTACAATCCGCCTTGGCTAGAAAGGACCCGGGTTCAACCCCCCGACGCTGCTAGCTTTTTACTTTGTGGAGTTTCAGTCGATTTTTTACTCAAATTCGCTAACCTGACATATAGTCTACAGACTACAACAAATACCTAGCGAAAATTATCGATTTTTACGCCAAAGTACCCACTTGAAGTTGTGCGTCAAATCGGAGATGCACCCGATGAGGGAGACGGCCGTCGGGATCTCGGCTGACGGCGGCTCGATTCCTGGCGGGAATCTGAAAGCAGAGGCTGTTAACCAGTCAAGTGTACGGTACCCTCCAATATACAGCGGTAGTGAAGTGCCACCAACTGGTGCCTCATCGGCCAACGTGGCCACGCCCACTTCACGGTCATCGATACGCATACGAAGGCTGGAAAAGAAGCGTTAGACAGAGCGAGAGAGAGAGAGAGAGAGAGAGAGAGAGAGAGAGAGAGAGAGAGAGAGAGAGAGAGATAGAGAGAACTTACTTGTCTCCGTCTCGCACCAAGAACAATGAGTGCGCATTTCCGTCGTTGTACGCCTGAAAACAAAAATAATTTTTTTTGCAAAACCTGTTTTCAAAAGTTCCCCAAAGCCGTCTGCTAGCCTACCCTTTTGGATTTAGGCTAGCTGGCAGACAACCTAAAGATTCCGCAATCTATCTCAGCTCAAAAACGGTGTTAAAGGGTTTGTGAAGGCACATCCGTAAGCGCCTAAGCCCCCCCCCCCCAAATGGCCTCTGCTATCTTGCCCCTTTGGATTCAAGCTAGCTGCCGGTTAGCCTAACGAGTCCGCAGAGAATCGCCGCGAAAAGCTATTTTAAAGGTACCAGGAAGCCAATAACATACCAATGGCGATCTGATAGTGACGGCACTCTCCCTCATCACCGGATCCAACCCGAAATGGGCGACGATATAGCCGCGGAACAGATACAGCGCCAAATAGCCCTGAAATCGATCGATAGTTCGATATTTCGTCAATGCCCTCACCAATGGCCTAGCCTGTCTCCTCTGGCGTTGCTCTGGCAGTTGAGCTGATGTAAAGAGGAGTGTCCCGTTCTCTTCGCGGGTACGGAACGTCAGGGAAATCCTGAAAAATTGCGTGTTAAAGGGACCAGCAAGACAAAATTAGATTTTAAAGGGATGATGACGGCAAATCTTATTTTAAAGGGACCGTGACACCTACGAGGAATTTGTCGTAATCTCGAATCCTTGTGTAACGAAATATCCGGGTGTCGGGAATCCGATCAATCCATCCGCTTCGAGATGACCTCGTTGGAGACGACAGCCAGCCGATCGACGGAGGGAGCGGAGCGGGGAACCGATGTTCAGGTCGTTCACCTGCAAAAATTAGAATTTTGAAAATTTTCGAATTTTTGAAAAATATAATATTGTATGGTTTTCGTTTTCGCACCTGAGTCTGGATTGTCCTTTGTAGTCTGGCTAACAATTTGGCGATCCCCACTCAGGGCAAATTCCCAAAAAGCAAAAAGTTGGCCGCGGCCGCGGGTCGAACCCGGGTCGTCCAGGTGATAGATTTGTAATAGATTTTTAAAGAATTTTGACGGGAATCACTAAAATGTCATCCAGACTACAGAATACAGCAGTTAGTTTGACTTTAAACTCGTTGAAATTCGGTTAGGCGTACGACGCGGGTTCGACCCCCGGCCGCGGCCAATTTTTTGCTTTTTGACTTTTTTTGCAAAATTTTTGGAGGAATCTCCTCGTTGTCGTACAAACTACAGACTACAACAGAATGGGGGATTTTGACTATCAAAAAAAATGGCAAAAATTACAGTACCTGTGTGGGTTTTACAGACAGAATACAGCCAGTAAAGCCTCTCCACTGAATCGCATGGTGGGCAAAGGCTGAGGTACGGTATTCTGGAGGGACTCCCGCAACGAAGTGGGCATCTCCTGGAAAAAGATGGTAATTTCTGTCTCTCTCTCTCTCTTTCTCTCTCTCAATCTCACGCTCTCTCACTCTCTATCCCTCTCTCTTTCTCTCTCACTCTCTGTCTCTCCCTCTCTCTCTCCCTCGATCTCTCTCACTCTCTTTCTCTGCCCCTCTCACTCTCTTTTTCTCTCTCCCTCTTTCTTTCTCTCTCTCTCACCTTGTATATTCATCTGCGTGTTCTGTCCGGGGATTACTGTACTCCTCCTATCTGCATCGGAATCCACCTGAAAGTAAACAATGACAATTTCAAAACTACAGTACCTGTAGATGCATTTCCATTCCATTCCGAATCGCCTTCACCGTATGCTGTTGTCCATCGAAATACGGACTTCCGGAGCGAATCTCGGCCGACGAGGCCCCGCCCACATTTATCTACAGTGGGGTTACGGTAGGCTACGATCGACTGCGATACCTTGAATACAATGTGCCCCTTCTCCATGTAGAGGGCCAAGAAATCGCCGCTGTGCTCGTCTCCGCGGAAGTACAGTAATCCTGAAAATTGGATTTTTTTTTGTATTTTTGCTGGATTTTTCGGGACGTTAAGTTAAAAAGCACGTAAAAATACAGTACCTTCCGTCGAATACGTGCTGAAGGCTACGGTAAGCGACGCAACCGTACGCTCGCTGACTGGCAGGTTGATCACCGCGAAGCCGTCGCTAAAAATTATTTTTTTTCCACTGTATGGACGCCAGAAAAACCGAATTCCATGTCGTAATCGGTTTAAAGGGACGGTGACAGGCCGCTGGAATCCGAATTTCATGTCGTAATTGGTTCAAAAATTCAGGAACAGGCCGGGTTACGGTATTTTCGGCTTCGCCACCAGACAGATGGCCCGAATTCCATGTCGTAATCGGTTTAAAGGGATGGTGACAGGCGGTATGTACCCGAATTATATGGCGTAATCGAATAGCTTTAGACAATTCTAGGTGTTACCGTCCCTTTAATAGAGAAACGCTCACGTACCGGAAATGCTGCGCGGGAGGCGCCGAATTCGGTGGTGGGGTGGCGCCCTCACATTCTTGGGTCGATTCTTGGAACGCCCACAGCTCGAGCGGGGTCTGAAAATACGGGTATATTCTGGTTGTAGTCTGTAGTCTGGGCGCCAATTTAGCGATTCACGCAAAAATTTGGGTCAAATTCGAAAAAATAAAAAGCCTAATTGTCATTATCATGGCGTAATCGAATACTTCAAGATCGTGGGAATACCATGGTGTAATCACCTAGTCTTCAGGGAATTCCATGGCGTAACCAGATAGTCTGGCGCAACAGAATTTCCCGTCGTCATCGAATAAACTTGCCGTGTGAGATTTGATGGCGTAACCGGTTCGACTACCTGGGTTCGACTACCTGGGTTCGACTACCTGGGTTCGACTACCTGGGTTCGACCCCCGGGCAACGGCAAACTTCTTGCTTGTTGGAATTTCAACTCATTTTTGGGGGGGGGGGATCGCTAAACTGACAGGCAGACTACAAACTACAATCCTAATTTGGGCGCAAAATCCCGAAAAAAGCAACAAAAAAATCCTTGCTCAAAAATTTTGGCATGAAAATTTTTAATTTTATTCTATCAAGTTTTTTAAGACTCTAAATTCTGACCTGATCGACCCTGAGGCCTCCAATGATTCCCTTGAATTGCGACGAGGCAAGGCCGAGTTCTTTCGCCTCCTCTTTCGTCGTCCCAAAAGCGAGTTCGGTCTCCCCGGGTACGGTATTGAAGATGGAGTCTCCAATTGAAGAATGTTGACCGGCAGAGACGGAAATTGGATCCGAACGGAATGGGGATCCCTCTCCGATTGTCGACTCGCGAAGGGATACGGTAAGATTCACCGAGTCGCCGGTGCGCGAGACGTCAATGTGGTACCTGAAAAAATTGGCATGAAATTTGAGATATTTTTGGGAGGGAGGGCAGGCTAGCAGGGATTCCCTGGGAAATAGGTAGATTGGATGGCAGATGTCCTATATCCGAAGTGGTAGGCAAGCAGAGACCGTTTTGGACAAACTAGCGCCCGAAAAGCTGAGTGGTTGAGTGCGAGGCAGCTAGCAGAGATTATTTGGGATATATGGGGGCAATCTAGCATAGATCCTTTGGAAAATCGATAAACGGGATGTCAGTTAGCCTATATCCAAAGTGGCAGGCAGGCTAGCAGAGACCATTTGGGGAAGTTAAGACCTAAAAACTGGGTGTTTGGGTTCGAGGTCGATAGCAGAGAGTATTTCGGAAATGAGGTGTGGGCTAGCAGAGATTCCCTGGGAAATAGGTAGACTGGATGCCAGTTAGCCTATATCCGAACATGTAGGCTAGCAGAGAACATTTGGGAAGATTTACGGCCCAAAACCGGCAAGGCTGATTTCCAGGCAGCTAGCAGCGAAAATTTCGGAAAAACATGGCGAGCTAGCAGAAATTCTTTGCGGAATCGGTATTTTGGACTCCAGATAGCCGTTTTCTAAAAAGGGCAGGCTAACAGCGACTATTTGCGGAAAAACTGAGCCCCAAACTGACCAGGTTCCGGTGGCCGCCCGATCGGAGTGTGGGATGAAATTGATGGGGTGCGTGTTGGTCACCTTCTTCTTCCCGCCTCCGATGTTCCAATGGGCAACAACACGACGGTCAACAACCTGAAATAAATGACGTGAGCTACGAATAATTATATGGCGTAATCGGATAACCGTGTTCAAATGTAAAATCCTGAAAGTAGAATTTCAATTTAGGTATCGTAATCGGATAGACCGAGGCAAAAAATTGCAAAATTTTTACCTCAACAGCAACGTATTCGCTGGCCTGGGTGCGTCTTCCCTTGGTTCGTGTGGAGAAAATAACAGCATCGGGGACTCCCTGAAATTGGGTGGCGTAATTGAATAAGCCTTTCCAGCACCTTCAGAGGCCTGAATTTGACGTGGAATCGATTGGCAGATGATGGGGCAGCCGGGGAGATGTATGAACGACGACAGTGGCCACGTTCATCGGCACGCAGGGCGAGCGGGACCTGGAAATTCATGGCGTAATCGCTTACTCGGTCTCTTCCTATCTCTGTCTCTCTCACTGTCGCTCTCTCTCTCGCCTATCTCTCTCTTTCTCTCTCTCACTCACTCTCTCTCTCTCTCTCTGCCTACCTGTCGTGCTCTCTCCCTCGTCTCTTCGATTCTCTCCTTCAATAGGGCAATTCTCCTCTCGACATCAGCCATTCTCTCCCCATTTATCGCCATTTCATTCCGAGTTCGACTCAGGTTATCTGATGATGACGACAGCTCGCTTCGGGCCAGGGTTATCTGGAAAAAGGGCAAGCATATCGAAAAAAACACAAAAAATTTAAAAAATGTCAAATTATGATTTTTTAACCATTTTTGCGCGCTGGATAATCGATTACGCGAAGTAAAAACATAGAAAAGCGTTTTATGAAGTGAAAAAACGGTTGAAACGTTAAGCTGTCAGTGGATTTATCGTTTGAAAATGATACGATACCTTGTCGATCTCTTCGCGGATGCCTTCAGCCGTCGAATTGGCCAGTTTGTCGGTCTGTTCGCCAATCTGAAAAACAGTTCGTTATCCTTCGTTTTCTCTCTCTCTCTCTCTCTCTCTCTCTCTCTCTCTCTCTCTCTCTCTCTCTCTCTCTCTCTCTCTCCGCTCTCTCTCTCCGCTCTCTCTCACCCTCTCTCTCCCCTTCTCTCTCTCTCTCTCTCTCCTTACCTCTCTAACTTCCTCCTTCATCCCCTCAGCTTTTTCCTTGGCTTCCCTGGCTCGCTCCTCACTCTCCACAGCCATCTGTTGCAGACCACCCATCCTCTCATGTTGATCGTCAAAGTTTTCGAGCTGGGCTGAAACGAGAACTCGATGGTGATTTGGCCTATCAACCAGCCAGTCTAGCCATTCCATAACAATTTTTGCTAAAATTCTTGATTTTAAAGGGGCCATGAAGTCAAAGTCGAAAAAGTCCGATCTGCCAATTTGCTATTTCTTCAAATTCCTATTACCATAATTTTCTAAAGCTTCCTAGGTGCTCTCTGCTAGTCAATCCTTTTAACTGCCAACCAATTTGCCGAGTCAAAAAATATTTTTGATAAAATCCGGGTACTAAAGGGATTATGAAGACAAGGGTCGAAAAGTCCGATCTGCCACTTTGCCCATTCCATCAAATTCCTACCTACGCCCCCTAGGAACCATCAATTCCGATTAAGCGGACGTCAGTTAGTACCAAATTGAAATACTTACGTCTAATAGCGTCCTTCCTCCTCGTCATATCGATGATCTGCTCGTTGACAAGACTCAGCCTTTCCTTCAACGCTTTCCCCTTTGCGGCCAGATCTTCTGACGACCAAATCCTTTGAATCGACGCCGCCTCTCCAGATAGTACGGTACTGTACTCTTGACTGCCAGCCACCAGAACGGCCAATCCCTTCTCCTTTTCTTCTTCCCCAGATCCGATGGCCAGATTGTGCGACTCGGTCACGGCCTCCTGAAACGATCAAATGGTCTCTGCTAGCTTGCCGTTGGAAAAGGCAAACTGGCCGGCAATTTTACCTGTTCCGCAAATGATCTTTGCTAGATTGCCTCGGAATTCCAAAAAAATTCTCTGCTATCGATTTACTTCCAGTTTTTCGACGTTTCAGATTCCCTCAAACGGTCTCTGCTAACCTTTCTCTGCTTTTTCGGTTATCTGGCTTCCAGAACACCGCTTCCGCAAGGGATCTTTGCTAGCTTGCCTTCTCATTTGAAAAACTATGTATTTTGGGTGATTTTTACCGTCTATCGACGCTTTCTCTCTGTCGGTCTCTCTCTCCCTCTCCCTCTCTCCCTCTCCCCCTCTCCCTCTCTCTCTCTCTCACTCTTTGTCTCTCCCTCTTTGTCTCTCTCTCTCTCTCTCTCTCTCTCTCTCTCTCTCGCCTACCTGCGCCTTTTCGACAGCCATCGTCGCATTCCTCAACGCTCCAACAATATCATCATAGGCCGCCGATGCCTTCAACGGATTTGCCGCTTCCGCTTTCGTCGTTCGGAAGGCGTCTCCCACTCTCCTCGAATGTTTTGCCAATTCCATTGCGTGTTTTGATGACGGCTGTACATAGGCGTCATCGTACTCGTCGGTCAGTTGGGCGTAGCTGAAGGATTCCGACTTAAATGATCCCTGCTAGCTTGCCCTACCTGTTCGACAGATTGGTGAGTGTATTGGCGTGTTCAGCAGCGGCAGCCAGACTATCTCTGATCTTCTGATAGCTATCGTAGGCATCGAGGAGCTGGCCTTCACGGGCTTGGGACACTTCCGAACGGGCATTGCTGAAAGAAGGGGTTTAAAGGAACGTTAAAGTCGCGATTCGCTATAGGTTTTTGTGGTGAAACACGCAACGCACATGCCTCGGATTTCCATCGCGTAATCGATTACGACATCATAATCCCGGGCAGAGGGTGACGTGAGTGAGAGAGATAGATAGAGATAGAGGGAGAGAGAGGGAGAGGGAGTGAGAGAGAGAAAGTGAGAGAGAGTGAGAGAGTGAGAGAAAGAGAGAAAGACAGAGAGTGAGAGAGGGAGAGAGAAAGAGAGAGCGTGAGAGCGAGCGAGAGTGAGAGAGAGACAGAGAGAGAGAGAGAGTGAGAGAGTGAGAGACAGACAGACCGACAGAACGAGGTCTCTACCTCAACGCATCCTCCGCTTCAGCCCTCAACGTATCAATCTGCCCGGCAACCTCTCGATATCTCTCGATTCGCTTCGATACTACGGTACTCATTCTCGATGCATCAGCCCCGTCCTTCTTTGCTTTTTCATATACGGTCGTCCGGAAATCTTCAACGAGCCCTTCGACGTCGACGAGGCGCTAAAAATGAGTTTTAGCAGGTGGACGGAGACCGTTTGGAATTCCTCAACGAATCTCTGCTAGCTCGCCTTCAGTGGCTTGACTGGCAGCCAGCTAGCAGGAATCCATGCGGAATTTTTAAACCAGAGCACAATTTTCTTAATTAATCGCTGCTAGACTGCTTGCCGAGGGTCATCATATCGAAGGGCAGCTAGCAGAGAAAATTTGGGAAATTTCAGACTCATTAATGCGTGGATACCTGATTGATCTCCTCAAATGCCGTGTCGTTGAGCTTAAGCTGCAGCACCTTTTTCATCAGCTCGTCGGTTTTGGTCTGAAAGATGGTAATTTGTCAGGGATTTTTTCGGTTTTCCAAGCGATTTCTAAGGACGCCCCAGGGTACTGTAGCGGCCTACAGCATACGATTCGAAAGAGGAACACGAACTCTATCAAATGATATACTGTCCGCTACCGTACTCCACCGGAATCTCATTTTTTAGCCCTCGGAGATAGACGAGATGCGTTTTCTCGGCCGTTTTCCTACTTTCGGGTCATTTTTTCTTGGCGTCTATGGGTACTCTAGCTACGTGTAATATACCATTCGAAAGAAGAGGTTGAGCTCTACAAAATTGCAGACTGTAAGCTGCCGTATCCCACTGGAATCTAATCACCGAAAGTGGAAAAATCACTCAAAAAATTCTGAGTGTTTTCTTGATTTTAAGAGTACCGTAGCAATTTTAAGCGGTTTGAACTTGATCTTTAGCCTCAAAAAAGCATAAATTTATCGTTAGAGCCCTAAAAATTTGAATTTTGAAAAAATGGCCGTTTTGGGGTGATTTATCGCCAAAATTTCGCGGAAAATGGCCGTTGTACGGTGAGAATATTGGGGTCAAGCTCGGTATAAAAACGCCGAATTTCAAGGGGAAAAATACCCACAAAAAACCCCAAGAAATCCCGAAAAATGCGCGTTCTCGCACTGATCTTCGTGGTCATCTTCTGGCTGGCTGCCGATGCGCAGGTCACATCGCCGATCAGGAACCAGAACGGCGGCAGGGTACGTTTTTTTAGAGATTTCGCGTCTCAAAAAAGCTCAACTGGCTTCCAAGCACCACATTCCCAAAAAAGCAAAAAGTTTGCCGCGGCCAGGATTCGAACCCTCGACCCTCGGATCACCAGTTCTAAACCTTAACCAACTAGCCAACTGGTTCCCAAGGAAACCCTTGGTCAAAAAGCAATAATTTTTGCGCTGTGCGGATTCGAACCTCGACCCTGAGATTGACAGTTCTGGACACTAACCAATCAGCCACGGTCCTCCTAAGCCAAAAAACGTTAAACTACCAATCGATTTCAGGGAAAACGCTCTCACTCGATCACTACTGGACCGAAACAGGAATGGTATTGATGACAAAGCAATAAATACGATATATGGCAGCCTTATCAAGTTGAAAACCGAATTCGAAATTTTTTGAAGAATTTACCTTGGCTCCCTGGACTCTTCCATGTCTCTTCTCCACATAGCGGCCCCTTTCAATGGTCGCATTTTGATGAGCCTCAGCCTCAGCAGCCCAGAGTTCGACTTGTCCGGCTCCCACCGAGATTCCGCCTGAAAAATTACATTTTAGGTTATTTTCGCAAAGAATCATTGCTAGATTGCCCGGCTGGCTAGAAGAGATTCTTTGAGAATTTCAGGGAGAATCCTTGCCTTCTCTCTCTCTCGCTCTCTCTCGCTCTCTCTCTCTCTCTCCCTATCTCGCTCTCTCTCGCTCTCTCTCTATCTCTGTTTCTCTCTCTCCCCCCCTCTCTCTCTCCTGCTCTAGCGCTGACAGCTATCCGATTACGCCATGAAAACGTACCGTATCTCGCGAAATGTTTCAAGAATTGCGTGGTGTTGAATGATTGTTTGAATGCAGCCTGTGCATCTCTTGATATCCCTTCAGCCCTGGTCGTGTAATTCAGAATGTCCTGCTCGGCACGGGCGGCTCGTTCTCCCATAAAATTCGCCTGGAAGGAGGAAAATGAGGTCTTCAAATTCTGCCGTACCTCATCGACGACAGCATCGGCTTCTCTGGCGTATTTGCTCTTTCCCTGGATGTCGAGAATGTTCAGATCCGATGGGTCAACAGCAAGACCGCCGACGAATTCGCGGAGTACTGGAATTCGATCGAATTATTTCATTGCGTAATTGAATGCGTAATCGCTAAAAAGACGATTTCGAACCGATTACGACATGAAATTCGGGGTTGTTTCTAGGAAAAAACGTACGTGCAGTGCTGTTCTCAATCCTACCGACGCGTTTCCAAGGAATTGGCCGCAAGTTGGTGAAGTTCTGGAAAATTTCGTAAAATTTAAAGGGATCTGGAAGGCCAAAATTTCGCATTTTAAGCCACTTTTAAAAGGTAGTAGAATTAGAAGTATCTACCTGCTCAGCCAGCGTCTCCTCCAGATCATCAATATCCAGCATCAGCTCGAGGTAGCAGCCCTGATCACAAGCTAAAACAGGAGTAAAAAACCTGATGGCTGAATGGTAGTGTGCTAGACTGTCACCCACAAGGTCCGGGTTCGACACGCGCCGGCGCCAAATTTTTGCTTTTTGGGGTTTCAGCTTAGTTTTTGATGAGAGTCACTAAACTGGTATCCAGACTACAAACTACAACCATAACTCTGTAAAAAAATCGATCCTCCACTGACCCGGTTTCCACCGTCACCCGGAGGTAACTTTTTCCTTTTTCGGATTTTTGCACAGATTTTGATGGGGATCGCTAAACTGACATCCAGACGACAGACTACAATTGTTAAACAGTTTCAATCAGCGATTACGCTATGAAATCCAATCCGAATAACCGGTTAGGCGATGAAAATCTGACCAAAAATACCTACAAGTGCATTTCCGGTTGATGAAAGCGTGGCGTTCCTGGCAACGAGAACAGTCACGGCCTGTCACGCCCGGTCTAAAAACAACGCAATAGGTACATTTTTTCTTTAATTCTGTCTATCTAAAGCGTCATTAAAAGCCCTTCAAAACTTCAAAAACATACTTGCACTCGCACTCTCCAGTCAATGGATGGCAAGAACCATGGAGAGAACCATCTGGATGACAATCACATTCGATACATTGGCCGCCAATTGAGGACGGGTCGCCGTAATATCCGGTTACGCAACTAAATTCGTGGGGTTTAAGAATTTTTTGCGCTGACTCTCTCTCCTTCTCTCTCGCTCTCTCTCTCTCACGCTCTCTCTCTCTCTCTCTCTCTCTTTCTCTCTCCCACTCTCTCTCTCTCTCGCTCTCTCTGTCTTCCATTCTCTCTCACTCACTCTCTCTCTCGCTCTTTCTCTCTCTCGCTTTCTCTCGCCTACCTCTCACAGTACTGTCCAGTATATCCGGGTTTGCACGAGTCGCAGAGGTATCCTCTACCGTATTCCACCGGCACGCAGGTTTTGCTAAAATTTTTGGGTTTAAAGAGACCTGGAAGTCCGGTAAAATCACCAAAAATATCCGCAAATTTTTTTACACAATTTTGAATTTCATGGCGTAACCGGATCGCCTGAGTTTTAAAGGGATGGGTATGTCAAAAAAATGCATCATTTTATGGTGTAATCGGATCGACCAGTATCTTCAAAGAAATAGAAAAGGAATTCGTTAGGAATTTTCCTGAAATTCATAGCAAAATCGATCCTGCACTCTTACATGGCCTTTAAAGGGACCGACAAGTCAGAAAACTCCGCAAAAAAAAAACTTTTTACGCGATCTTGGATTTCATGACATAATCGGATCGCCTGAGTCTTTTAAAGGGAGTGCGACACCGACCTGAACGAGTTGTCGACAAGCGGGCAAGCGCATTTCGTACAAGCCAGCGCTCCTCCTCTCGTAGCGTCTCCCACGTATCCCTCCAGACACAACTCGCAACGGTCTCCCCACGTGTTGTCGGCGCAGTCCTGGAAATGTAGCATATGGACTCTGCTAGCTTACTGTACCTCCTGGTAGCGCTTTTTAGGAGCTAGCATAGCATAAAAAGACGCCTTTTCCGTACAGAATTTGAAGCGCTATCGATCGATATCAAAATCACCGAAATCGGATGTAACTACACAAAGATACGGTCATTTTTCAAGCGTTCCGCCAATGGTCTGGGCCAGTATGCCCCATACGAGGTAAATTTTTGGGATTTAGTTTCATAAGATCCAGGATTGCAAGGGCTACGAATTGATACAAAAATCGTTAAAATCCGATATAGCTACGCAAAGATACGGCCAATTTTCCGAAAAATTCCGCAAATGGTCTCTGCCAGCCTACCATGCAAACGCCGGTCTCTGGATGACAAGTGGTAGTATGTGCATGACAAGCACACGGTTCACTCCATCCAATCGGGGCCAAATCATCCGGGGAATTGAGGAAATCCCTCTCTCGACTACGGTAGTATCCCTTTGCCGGGTCCTGGCACGAGCCACCACCGTAACCCTGGGGACAATCGATGCATTCCTCGACGCCAAGTGCCACCGGACCGTGCGTGTCTTCGGAAGCCACGTCGAGCGAGATCTGAAAAATAAAAATGGAAAAGGACAAGATGCGAATGTGGATTCGATTTTTTTCACTTTTCCGGGCCATTTATCTCGACGATTAGGGGTACGATAGCCAAGTACAGTATACCATTCGAAAGAAGAAGACGAGCGCTACCTAATGTTATATTGTAGGCAACCCTACTCCACTGGAATCTCATTTTATGAAGCCTCAAAGATGAAAGAAATTCGTGTTTTCGTAATTTTCCGTATTTTCCGCGTTAATTCTCAGGACGGCTAGGGGTACTGTAGCTAGGTATAATATACCATTCGAAAAAGGAGAACAAGTTGTATCGATTGGCATACTGTAAGCTAGCGTACGACATATTGAAATCTCATTTTATGAGGCTCCAAAGTTGATAGAAATTCGTGGTTTCGCAATTTCCCCGATGTTCCGGTCAATTTATCTTAACGTCTAGTGGTACTGTTGCTATGCATAGTATATCATTCAAAAGACCAGAACGAGCTCTATCGATTGGCATACTGTAAGCTACCGTACTCCGTTGGAATTTCAAGTTATAAGGCCCCAAAGAGGCGAAAAACTGACCTCGGCAATGGAGATCGTATCACCACGGGACGGGTAGTTGTACGAGGCGCGGATGTAGACGCCCTGAATATTCTGGAGGGCGACCATGAGCAGCTTCCGGCTGACGGCCACTTCTGGGGATTGTCGGCTTCGCCATTCCGATTCGTGCATACGCACCTAAAAAGTTATAGACGTATCGTACATAGGCGTACCTTGTACTTTCCATCGTCGCTGATGTCGAATGGGATATGCTCGAGTTCGATTCGGTTGTTCCCGACGAGGATCACCTAAAAATACGGGGTTTTTCACTACCATAACCCTAAAACGTACCTGCGGAAAGTAGCGGAACACCTTTGGGTTTGGCCGAACACCTTCAACGCCGAGGCGATTGTCGTTGTTCCAGATCTACAAAGAATTGCGTATTTTTCATTTTTAAACTACCGTATCCCAGATTTTAAAGGGTCCGGCAAGGCATGGCCATGGATTTTGCCGCGCCGCCATCGCGACTAAAAGGGCCGTAATCGATTACGCAATGTAATGTCAAGACGGCGGTTACGAAAGATTTAGAGAAAATGCCTTGCCGGGCCCTTTAAAGGGACTGACAAGACATGACTATGGATTTTGCCGCGCCGCGACATGCAATGCCTCGCGACGAAAGGGCCCGTAATCGATTTCGTAATGTATTAGCAAAGCGCGGGTTGGAAAAATCCATTAAAATGCCTTGCCGGGCCCTTTAAAGGGACCAAAAAACTAAAAAAAACCGATACCTTAAACCTCAAAAATCCGTTGTACGAGGCAGTCCTATCGCCGAGGAATGTCTTGGGAAGTTGCCAATATAGAGGCGTATCATCGGTGGGGTAAGAGTTGAACGGGGTTCCGGAATGTTCCTGGAAAAATACACGGCGTAATTGATTGGGCCGAATTACCTATCGTAATCGGATAAACCATTCGAATAAAACGTTCTAACCGAATTACCTGTAGTAAGCGGATGTTGTGCTTTTGAGTGTAGAATTCCCAGGGTTCCTGGAAGATGGCCGATTGTTCTTCGGCGTACACTTGTTTCCTAAAATGCGGATTTCATGGCGTAATAGGCTGAAAATATCGATTTTTCACGAATTTTGGAAATCTCGAATTCAATGGCGTCGCCAGCTAGCTTTTCCGGCGCTTAAATTCGGAATTATAGATCGTAACCGGTTGCAAATAACGATTTCCGGTTAATTTAGAGCAATAAATAATCCAATTCGGTTTTTTAATCACATGGCGTAATTGGTTGGAAATCTCGAATTGAATGGCGTAATCGGCTAGCCTTTTCCGGTTATGGAATGCGTATTTACATGTCGTAACCGACTCACCAGACGAGGTTCGCCTGCCGGCAAGTTGATGATCGATTGAAGCAGAAACAATCCGTGCAGCCCAACGTATTCGAGGAGTCGAGCGAAAAGGCACCGTCACGACATTGGTCACACTTGGCTCCGATGACGTTTTTCTGAAAAACGCAGCGTCAAAATCGGGATTTAGTTACGAAAATGTACTAACTGTATGCCAGCCCATCTATTCCCCAGAAGAAAAACTAGGTTTTCAAGAGACTGGGAAGGATTGCAGCGCCACAGCTACCGTAACCCCATACCTTGCACGGGCATTTCCCTTGCTCATCACAGAGACACAGCCCTTCACGACATTGCAGAGGATCTGTCCCTTCTGGCTGACAAGCGCATGGCTCACAAATTGGGAAGTTGAAGAACCCTGAAAAACACATCTAGTTTTCGGTATTTTTCGGGACTTTGAAGTCCGGGCGCCGCAAATTCCGCTCGAAATCTGGCAAAACTCATCTGTCACTTACCATGGGAGCATCGATCGCACTTCAGGCCGACGAACTCCTCTTTGCATTCGCACTAAAAAAATATACAGGATTTTTTTGATGTTCTACCTGTCCATTCCTGGGGTTACACTTGCTGCCGGCAGCTCCGATTTTCGAGCATTCACACTTTTTGCAGCTGAAAAAATGGTAAAATTTAGTTTAAAGGACCAGTGAAGTCAGAAATGGCTAAACTGTCTGGCAGAATATAGCTTGAGAGCGAGAGAGAGGGAGAGAGAGAGAGAGAGAATGAGAGAGAGCGCGAGAGGGCGAGAGAGAGTGAGAGGGCGAGAGAGGGCGAGAGGGTGAGAGGGGAAGAGTGAGAGGGAGTGAGAGTGAGCGAGAGAGAAAGAGAAAGAGAGAGAGAGAGGGCGCGAGTGAGAGAGAGCGAGAGAGTGCGAGAGAGTGAGAAGGAGAGAGAACGATCCAATTACAGTACCCCTTCAATGGATGATAATCCCAGCTGTCAGCCGAGCACCTCTCGCACAATTCTCCCTCGGTATTCTGTGGGCAGACACATTCTCCAGTTACCGCATCACACACTTGACCAACGGCCGGGCAGACGGCACATTCTAAAAATCACAGGATTACCTGTGGTAATCGATTACATGCTCTTTAGGGTAATTAAATGGCGTAATCGATCCCGTAGCATACCTTGCACCCATTATCCGACAATCCCCAATGGTTCGGCGCGCATTGATCACATTTCAGCCCGGTCACGCCCGGCTTGCATTTGCATTGGCCGGAAACAAGGTCGCAGGCAGTGCCCTAAAAATGGCGGTTTCAAGGGATGGTAACAGCGAGAGTTTCTGCTAGACTGCGAGGCGTTACACTCAAAAATAACGATACACCCGAAAATAGCAAAGTGTTTCTGCTAGCTGGCGGGTTTTTTTCATTTTCTAGGTTGGCTATTTGTCATTTTTGCGATTTTGTGCATGGTTTATTGCGAATTTTTCAATTGTTTCCGCTAAACTGGCTTGCAATGATGCACCCAAAAATGACAACAAATATAGAAAATCTCAAAGGATCTTTGCTAGATACCCTGATACCGGATTCATTTTCTGAGGTTCGCTATTTGTCATTTCTCAATTTTTAAAGACCCTTGGAAAGATGGCCGGGCGTCCCCAGGGGTGAGGGACCGACGGGGCGATACCATGCACGCTTTCCATCGCGTAAGGGCCCCCAAAACCCCCGACTGGGTTCCCAGAAAACGGCTTTATAGCCATAACTTTTTTGATTGACTATATTTTTGGCTGGAAACTTCCATAAAAATAGTTTTTAGCCATCCCCAGGGGCGTAGCCAAAAAAAAGATTTCGGGGGGGGGCCCCGAAAAATTTTTTCCGAAAAACTCAAACAATTAAAAAGAAAACAGCGCCGCAGGCAAAAAAAATTTAGAAACAAGGCTATGTAGCTCTACAAATAGTCGTAAAAACGTGAAAAAATAGCGCCGCAGGCAGCAAAATTTTTGAGAAAATAAAAATCATAAGGGTCCCCCCTTATGAAATTTTCGGGCCCCGGCCGATTTCGGGGGGGGCACCGGGCCCAGGGGGCCCACCTTACGCTACGTCCCTGGCCATCCCCATCGGTGATAAAAATTTGAGGCTGATTGGATAGAAGGCAGCCATGTTCTGAGCGGAAAGAGGTTTTTGGGGCGCTTTTTAGTTCAAAAATCGTCGGAAAGGGTATAAAACACTTCAGGAAATTCAGGGAGCACGTTTCTCGCCCTTAGCAAGCTTTTCCGTAGGTTTTTTCGTTATTATTATTTGTAAATAGCTTTATTTTGAATTGTTGCCCAGGAACGTGCACCAGTTCGGCCCTAGGGTACTTGGGGCCCCTCCGCCGCCCTCACCCACTCGACCCCTTTGGTGTGGGGGTAGCGCGTTCGATTGCGGGGCGGACCATCCCTGGTTCGACCCCCCGCCCGGTGCACCTCTTCTTGCTTTTTGAACAATCCCATCTTTCCAGAGGCCTTTAACGAATTTTTCAAGAGCTTTTAGTGTTTTCTGCTAGACTGCCAGTCAGTTCAACCAAAAATCTTACCTCAGCTCCAGTATCATCGCATTCACAGGGTTGACATCCATTTCCAGAGGAAATATTGAAATACCCCTCGACGCACTTCTCACACATTTGTCCCTCAACCCATGAACGGCATTGGCACGCGCCGGTCACGTTGTCACACTAAAATCGGAAATTTCGGGATGGCTCGTTCGGTTAGGGGTTGGGACTCCAGGAAATCGACCCGGGTTCAATCCCGCGGGAGGTCAAAGTTTTGCTTTTTGCTCAGAAAGCACAAAAATTTTTTTTCGACGGTTTGCAGCCAACTGGAGGACAGTTAAGACAAAAATAGGCGCTTGTGAATTTTTAGAGTATAAACAGGAAATCGACCCGGCTCCGATCCCTTCAGAGGTAACATTTTTGTTTTTTTTTGCTTCAAAATCATACCTTTCCATCCTCGATCGATCCATAGGTGTTACAGTTGCAGAATTGGCAACCAGAATCCGAGAATTGGAAATAGGAAGGACGGCATTGGTCGCAGCTAAAAAAGATTCAATTTCGCGCTGAAAGTCATGTCAAAAATTGGTTACGGTATGGAATTCCACGTAAAGAATCGATTACGCCATTAAATTATCACAAAAATCGTACCGTTTCCCGAAGACACCCTGTTTACAGGTGCACTGGCCGGAAACCTGGTCACATTCTGATCCAACCGAGCCGGTAGCGTCGCACCTGAAAATCGCCAATTACCGATTTTTTCCAACGTTAGAAATTAGCACAATTTTTCTGCGCTGACCAGGCCTTTAACTGGCAGGTGATTTAGCCGAAACGCTTAGGGAACCTCCAAAAAAGTGGAAAAAAAATCGATAAAAATCCACCCACCCGCACTCCTCGCATCCATTCTCCACATCACCATATCCCTCTTCACATTGGTCACAGTGACGACCGATGTAATGATCTTTGCACTCGCACACGCCACTGCCTGCAATTGGGGCAAATGGTCTCTGCCAGCCTGCCTAACAGTTTATTGCATGGCACCTCTCAAATGGCCTTTGCTAGTTACTCTGCCTCAAAATTCGCCAGTTGCCCGCTATTCTGGCTAGCAAGTATCGAATTCCACTTCCCAAAGGGTGTCTGCCAGCTTGCCCGCCCCTACGATACCTTCATGACATTCCAGCGATACAGCTCCCTGTCGATGGCATCCACATGGATGGCAAGTATGGGTTAGAGCAGAGCCAAAGTGGTGGGGAAGGCATTTCTGAAGGGATACGGTGCTATTATCACTCCCCTCCCTCTCTCTCTTGCTCTCTCTACCCCTCTCTCTCTCGCCCTCTCTCTCTCTCTCTCGCTTTCTCACTCTTGCCTCTCTCTCTCTCTCTCGCTCTCTTTCTCTCTCTCTTACCTCGCACTCCTCTCCAGTTGTATGTCCAATACACTTCAAACATTCTCCAGTCTTCGTATCACAATTTCCAATGGCCATCGCGTCGATATTTCCATTACATTCGCATTCTCGGCAGGTACCGTTTACTTCCAGAGGATCTCCCCAGTATCCGTCCGCGCACATCTGAAAAGCATGAATAAAACGTGAAAACACAGAAAAATCGACTGGTCACAGTGGCCGATTGGTAGTGTGCTAGCCTGTCACCCACTAGGCCAGGGTTCGATTCCCCGCGAAGGCAAACCTTTTGCTTTTTGGTTTTCAGGGTTTAATATCGCTAAACTGACCTTCAGAATAGAATCTACCATTGCCATTTGGAGGATTTGGTGAACAAAGACGCGAAAATGTGGGATTGGGGTTCGACACCCAGGCGCGGCTACTTTTTTGCTTTTTGGATTTTAAGCCAAAATTTTGATGGATGTAGCTGAACTGGCATCCAGTCTACAAGATAAAAGCCTGTTAACTTACCTCGCACTTATTCCCCTCGTATCCAGGCTCGCAAGCCGTGCAAACGTAGGCATCTTGGGTTGAGGCGGCCGAGCCGGAGACGACGAGCTATAAAATGGATTTTGTAGCCTATAGACCATGCTTTGTAGTTGGTAGCCTCAAAAGCTTGAAACGACTTACCTGAGCCAAGGCGCATTCCTTGCTGTAATTGTTGTCGAGTGTCGGGCATGCGCATGGTTGGCATGATCCGAATTCTCCTCCGAGGGACGGATTACCGTAATGGCCGGGGAGACACATTTCACAGCGCGAACCGGTGGTATTGTGCTAAAAAATAGGATGGTTTCCTAGTTTCTAGTTTGTATCTTGTAGCCTGTAGTTATAAAAACCTTACCTGACAATCAGTACATTCCCCGGTGAACGGATCACAAGAATCGGCATGGTCGTTACAATCACACTTCTCGCATCGACCATTGAAGAGTTGATTGTCGACGCGACGATAGCCATGGGGGCAAGACTGAAAATACAGCATTTTAAAGGGACCGAGAAGTTAAAGATGAATCAATCCATTACGTCACGAAATTCTCAACGGAGGCATCAATGAATTACGCTATCTATCTTATAAAGCTAGAAAGAGAGAGACAGAGTGATAGAGAGAGAGCGAGAGAGAGCGAGAGAGAGCGAGAGAGAGTGAGAGAGAGCGAGAGAGAGACAGAGTGAGAGAGCGAGAGAGAGAGAGAGAGAGAGAGAGAGCGAGAGAGCGAGAGAAACAGATCCTTACCTCGCAAGAGTTTCCGGATGTTCCCTCGGGGCATTCGCACACTTCCACCGATTTCATCAGTGTATCCGAGGTTAGCGCATTTCCCTTGGTCCGCGCAACTGCCTGAAAAATTGAATTTGGTGAGGTCCCGGTCACCCTTGGACTGGCCGCCTTTTGGCAAAGGCCAACCGATTAGCCCATGAAAAGAGTACCAAGCGCAACCTTGCAAGGCTTACCTTATCAAGCGTGAGCCCAAAAATGCTGCTCTGGAGTTGGTTCTGATTGTACATAGCACGCACGAGGAATAGAGAGACGCCAGAGAGGGCACGCATCACGTCAGCCTGAAGAATACGGGGTTAAAATTCCGCAAGTGGTCTCTGCTCGCTCGCCCCGGGTTCGATACCCGACCGTGGCCATTTTTTTTCTTTTTGGGTTTTGGACTGGTTTTTTGCTTGGGATCGCTAATCTGACAGCCAGACCACACTCTAAAAAAATTTTCGAAAATTAAAATGACCTTAAACCGTAATCCACGTGGTCCAGGTTCGACTCCCGGCCGCGGCAAACGTTTTGCTTTTTGAAATTTTTGTCAGTTTTCGATTTGAATTGCTCAATTGGCATCCAGCCCACAAACTACACCCGTTAAATCAGTTACCTTATCAGCCGGTCTCCTCGATTGGCTATTATACCATCCGGCACCTTCTCGAAGGGCAATCTGTACCGTCACGTTCTCTCTCGGGTGGAATGGGATGCGGGAGTGGTGCTCCAGTTTGATTCCTTGGCCCTAAAAACGTTGTTAAAATTTTCCGAAAAATTGTAGATTTTTGAAATTGCCTAAAAAATGTCATCCTTTATTTTATTCAAATTTTTTAAGAACCTTTTACGTTTTGGAAATTTCCGAATTTTTCCTAACATAAACTTTTGTTTAGAAATGTGCACAAAATGCTTTTTTTGTAATTTTAAGATTACGAAAACTGACTTCAATGACGACGTCAGCAACAGGGATCGTCTCCGAGCTGTCAGTCGGGACAAAATAGACATAATAATGGAGGATTCCTCCATAAGATGTCAGCAGATTTCCCGTGTATGCTTTCGGCGCTTTCCAATAGTAGAGAGATCGATCTTTGTTCTGATTCGCGTTGAACATTAGCACCTGAAAAAAGAGGGAACTTTCTCTCTCTCTCTCTCTCTCTCTCTCTCGCTCTCTCTCTCTTTGTTTTTGGTTCTCGCTGTTTCTCGCTTCAAAAAAGCTGCCCTAACCGATTACGGCGTGGAAATTCCGACAATCAGCTAATCGATTACACCATCAAAATGTGAGCAAATGCAAACCAAGGAAGGATTTTTGGCTTCCCAGTCCCTTTAAAACTCGAACCATTTCCCTGCGTACCTCTCCATTCTCATTATCCGGTGCCACCTCTCGACCTCCACTCAAATCCGTCAGCTGCCAGCCGAGTTGTTTTTGGATCTGAAAACCCAAAAATTGACTTCATTGCCAACCAGTTACGACATAGCAAAAATTTAGCTTCTTCTTTTTTCATGCTTAAGCTGAATGGCATGAACGATACCTTTCCAGTAGCCCATTCCTTCTCTGTGCAATTTGTCGAGAGGCCAAAACAGAAACACGGTTGACATCCTTGGGGGTTTTCCTTGGAGAGATGAATGGTGCCCGATTTGCAACGGTCACAATACAGACCCTCGACGTTCGCTTTGCATTGGCATCTGAAAGGAATTGTATTTATCGGCGCTTTAAAGGGATTGGCAAGGCATTGTTTGGCCAAAGAATTCTTGTGGATTACGTCGCGCCCGCGGCACGCAACGCGTAACGTGCGCGCCGCTATCCAGGATCCATAAAGCAGACAGTTACAATCCCTTTAAAAAGACCGAGAATCGCCAGTTTGGACAACCGGTGACGCCATGAAATCCTCAACCTGCATCGAGATCACCACTTACTTCTCGTGCTCACAATGATCGAAATTGAGCGATCCAGCCTGATTGCATGGGCACGGCTCGCAATGAGGGTAGTTACGGTATCCCGGTGCGCATCTCTCGCATCGCCGCCCGCCGAAACCCGGTTTGCAACGGCAGTCACCCGGGGCCTGGAAATCAGGGTGTAAGTGTTGCAATTTGTTGTCTAGCTAAAATTCCCTAATGGCCTCTGCTTGACGGCCCGGCAGTTTAGCGAAAGGTGCAAAAATAGTCTTTGCAGACCACCTACCATTCCATTAATGGCCGATTGATCATCCCGAATACACTCCTCACTCTCCGATCCAGTCTCATCACAATCACACGATCTACAAGCATCTTCACGATAGTGTGACATTCCGGAGGGACGGTAATATCCCTTTAGACATCTCTCGCAATTGATTCCCTCCGTGTTGTGCTGAAAAAATGGGGTTTTACGTTTAAAGGTGCTCTGAAGTCTAGAAAAACGCGAAACTTTCCGATAATCGTCTCTGCTCGTCTGCCCTTTTGCGAATTGGCTAACTGCCAGTCAGAATACCGATCCCGCACAAAAAAATCCCTGCTAGCTAGCCTAGGTTTTCCTCAACGGTTTCTGCAAGTCATCTGCATACCAAAAATGCGAAATCTCGGCTAAAAATTCCCTAAATGAGCCTTGCTAGCCTGCCCTTGTAAATTCAAGCTATCTGCAAGTCAGATTATCCATTCCCCAAACCTCTCTGCTCAATGCCGCTTTTTAAAGGGATTGTGACACCTCCTACCTGACACTGCAGACACCGTCCACCCCCTTCGAAAACTCCTTCCGGTGTGACGGAGAGCTGATCACGAGCCAGATCTTCGTCATAGACACACTCGTCGGCGTGGGAGAAACACTGACACTCTGAAAACAACGTTTAAAGGGAGTGTGACAGCCAGTTTAGCCACTGCAGCCTTCAAACCCACGTTGGCAAATATTCGGCTGCGCGTTGGTGCCGGGTTTCCATGGGAGTTGATTGAAGAGTGGACAGCATTTGTTGCATGATTCTCCGCAGGTATTGTGACGGCATTCACATTGGAATTGCTGCAAAAACACAATCGATTACGCAACGAAATTCCCAAACCAGAAACAAGCGATTACGCTATGAAAACCAGAGGTATTTTCAGGGAAAGCGCGAGAGCTAGAGAGAGAGCGAGAGAGACAGAGAGAGAGTGAGAGAGAAGGGGAGATAGTCAGAAAGAGAGCGAGAGAGTGAGACAGAGAGAGAGCGAGGGAGAGACAGAGAGAGCAAGAGATGGTGAGAGAGCTAGTATAATCGATTACGACATGAAATTCATGGCTCAGGACAACCGGTTACGCCACAAAAACCGTACCCCTGTAACCGGATCTGCCGGACAACTCTCCGCATGTCCATAACAAATACATTGGCCACCAATTGAAATGTCGGAGATCGAGTAGAAATATCTGAAAAAATCTGGGTTTAAAGGAGTGGTGACAGGTAATTTTTGCTTCCGTCTCCGATGCTGACCTCATAGTGACACTCTTATCCAGCTTATGTCCCCTCGAGTTGACGATCAACAAATCGGCATTCAGTGTACGCAGGTCGATGAGACGCAGACGCACGAAACGGGTACGCGTGAATTTCTGGAATCGATGATGATGTGTAAAATCTGAACTTCATCTGGAGCACCTGAAGTTCGAGTGACGGTCCCTTGGCGCCGGGTCTTCCGTTGACAAGAGAGATATGGATCTCACCATACTCCAGAGGGGTCAATTTCGAGTATTCTGACGTGCAGTGCACCTGAAAAATGATTTTAGAGGGACTTGGAAGCGAGTGAGAGAGAGAGAGCGAGAGAGAGAGAGAGAGAGAGAGAGAGGCGAGATAGCGAGAGAGAGCGAGCGAGCGAGATAGCGAGAGAGAGATAGCGAGAGAGAGATAGCGAGAGAGAGAGAGAGAGAGAGAGAGAGAGAGAGCGAGAGTGATAGAGATAGAGCGAGATAGCGAAAGAGAGAGAGATAGCGAGAGAGAGAGAGATAGCGAGAGAGAGAGAGAGAGAGAGAGAGAGAGAGAGAGAGAGAGCGGAGGAGAGGGAGAAACGCGCCTCATCATCAGCCTGGAATCTGGGTACACCGGCCGTGGCTGGAATTCCGAATAGTCGCACGCATTCCGCGTCGTTGGTGGCGAAGTACTGCCAGGCTTGCCAGCTAAAGGATTGTTTTAAAGGGGGCGAGAAAGCGTTCGAATTGTTTGAATTTAATGACGTAAGCAATTAGAGGGCCGATTTCGCTGTCGTAATCGATTGGGCACCGGATTTTGATGGCGTAAGCGATGAATGGCCGTGATTTTCACGTCGTAATCCTTTAGAAAGCGCTATTTTGATGACGTCATCGATTAGGAATCATGGTTTTTTATGCTTCAATGGATTAGGAGAACTATTTTCCTGTCGTAACCGGCTAAACCTAGGTTTTTGCGACCAAATTTGCTAATAAAAAATTCGGGAATGGATGACGCTATAAAAATTAAACCAACTCACTTCTCGCCGTCGAGCGACCTCTCCAGCACCCAAGATCCCGGCCTGGGTGCATTTCCCATCTTCACCACCATATATGCGACTTGATATTCTTGACGGAGATCAATCGTAATGTTCACCTTCTCGTATTCCAGGCCATTGTGAAGCGAAGGGCTTTGCCACCATCTGAAACTCCGATTTTTCTTTTTTTTCGGTTTATCCGATTTTTCCAAGAAAATTTTGAGGCCAAAAATGACGCGAATGGGGCTTATGACAGCCAAATGGCTTTTCCACAAAGATTTCTGCTAGCCTGCCATCTGAGCTATTTATTCTGGGGACAAGACTGCAAAAAAATCACAAAATCCGACCTTCTTGTTCCATCGATCGCAAATTCGACTGGATGCCTCCGTCTCGCATCGTTCGCGTCGCACGTGTCGCATTGGGGGGCACTGGAAAAAGTTATGGATTACTGTAGTATGTAGTCTGGATGTCAGTTTCGTGATTGCGCGTTGCGCTTTTTGACATTCAACAGTTTGACCCCAATATTTACGATTGTAGTTTGTGGTTTGGATGTCAGATTAGTGATTTTCAACAAAATTCGGTTTAAATTCCAAAAAGCAAAAAGTTTGCCGCGGGCGGGAGTCGAACCCGGGCCCTGTGGGCGGCAGGCTAACACACTACCACTGCGCTATCTTTTCGTTTTCCGCTTTTTTTTCTGTTCTGTCTTTTTCGTCGTCGGCGAGAGAGTGAGAGTGAGACAGAGGGAAAGAGTGAGAGAGAGTGAGAGCTGGGACTTACCCATTGCCAGGCGTCTTCCTCCACAGCACATGTTCGACCAATTTACAGTATTCCTCGGGCCCCCTTTCTCCGCAAGTGGCAGTAGAAGAAATCATGGCATTTGTCGCCAAGTTGAAAATCGAGGGGAACAGACCGCGTTCTGAAAAAGAGCCAATCGAAAAGTTTTAAAAATTCATAAAACATCGTAGAATACTTAATTTATCAAGTTTTCTATACCATTTTGTAGCCCCTGAATTCCTCTATCCGACTAAAAATACGAAAAATATCTAAAATCCACGGTATCGAAGAAACAGCCAAAAAACGATTTTCCAAAAATTTGCAGATTTTCAGCGTTATATCTCATTAATGCGTCATTAATATAAAATTTGATCTATGCCTATCGAAAGCCCTCAAAAAGTAGATATTTTTAGACGATTAAATGACCAAAATTGAGCGTAATTTAGCAAAGTTACAGTTTCGGTTTTTTTAGAAGATTTTTTGATTTTTTTAAATTTTTTAAGTCTGACCAGTCTCAGTGGTGACAAATTCGGCATATCGTTGATCGTATTCCTCATCAGTTTCCCCCTCAAAACCATCATCAACGAAATTGGTCGTGGCCTGGGAGAGCGTGGAGAGGGTAGAGAGACAGAGAAGAAATAGACAGGCCAGGCGTCTGGGTGGACGCCGTAAATGGCCCATATTTCTTCGAATTAGAGGGAGTTAGCCTGAAAAAAAAACACGAAAAATTATGAAATAATGCGATTTATAGATCGATTGGAAGACAGTTTGGCGAATTCAATAAAAAAAGTTGCATAAAAATGAAAAGTGGGGAGACTGCAGCATTTTTAAGGTTCTAAAATCCAGAAAAAAATGAAAAACGAATCCAGATTCTTTTCGCAAACTCCAGATTTTTAAAATGTTGCGGTTGCAGATGATTTTGGTTATACCGTAAGAAAATCGAAAAACCTCAAAATCTTCCTCATCAAAAATAACAGCAAAGAGGATGAAAATGGAGCACAAAGTATCCCAGGAACGGAGAGCATGATCTTCGATGATTGATGGGTACAGCGATTTGTGGTGGCCTTTCGGGTTCGATAAGCCGTCTAGGACAGGTTAGTACAGGCAATTTGAGAAATATTTCGCACCCATCGTCGAACTGCCAGACAGTTACAAAGAATTCACGCGTTCGCAGGCTAGCAGTTGCAATTTGGGGGTTATCCAGTGCTAATAGCCTTCCGGCCGCCACGCAGATTGCAGGAATTCATCTCCAAAATTCTCGTTTAGCCAGTCGAAATGTTATCTGCTGGCCTGCCCTTTTCAGTGCCACCGATCTGCTAGCCAGTCAATCCATTCCCCAAATGATCTCTGCCAGCCAGCCCTAATTCCCTAAAAATCTTTGCTATTTGAAAAATCCATTTTTCGGCATTTGGCATACGTACAAAAGCCGCGTAAAGTAAAGAATGGCTGGTTGTGGGGTTAGGAATCTTTCGGGAGGGCATGAATCGACACAGGGACGAGAAGAGAAGAAGATGATTCAACGGATTGTACAATGGATGGGGGTGCGAATCGTATCAATCCCGGGTCAACCCTGCCGAAAAACGCGTTAGGGACACGTTAAAGATCCGAGTTTTTGGGCAGGAAATCGCAAAAATGATCTCTGCTAGCCTGCCCAGCGACGTATTCGTGTAGTCTGGAAGGCAGCTTGAGGATTGAGACCAAAAGATATCGACCCGGAGCTCCGGGCTCGGAGTTGGTGCTCATCCCTGACCTTGACTTGGTAGATATCGGAAAAGAAGGAGGAGGAGGGGCTAGTGGTATATAGTGGATGATCAGAAGGAAGGGAGGAGGAGGAGGAGGAGATGACCGTTGATAGGATGCTATCGGAATGGAAAGGGGAGAATGAGGGCAGGTGCATCTCCCTTCTCTCTCTCTCTCTCGCTCTCTCTCGCTCTCTCTCGCTCTCGCCTAATTATGCAAGGTGGAGAACATGAAATTTGATGTCCGACATGCGCAACGATCTGTGCAGCGGGACCTGGAGGCATGCCAGCAGAGAGCATTTGCGGAATGTTTGGACTGGCTGGCAGCTCGGCGAAAGCCCAAAGCGGTAAGCTAGCAGAGGCCATTTAAGACAGAATCCGGTCCCGGACTCGTTTGGCCGGCTAAAACGCAGGCAGGCAACTAGCCCAGACCATTTGGAAATTTTTGAAGGCACCATAGCAGATATGGTCCGCGGAATAACTTGACTGGCCGACAGATAGGCAAAATCTCAAAGCGGCAAGCTAGCAGAGACCATTTGCGGAAACTTTGGCCCTCGGGCAGTAGCTGCTAGGTAGTGAGGATAAGAGGATGGCCCTTCTTGGGTATGTTTGATTGAGGGAGTGAGTGGGAGAGGGAGAGAGAGAGAATGGGAGAGAGCGAGCGAGAGAGAGAGAGAGGGAGAGAGAGAGAGAGAGAGAAATCTCAGATAGTAAGGGCCTTCTGGTTGGTCACTAGGTTATGCAAATATCACAGGGAACTGGCAAATAGCCGCCCCGTATATGGTAATCTGATGGAAAAGGGGGATGGACATAAAAAGGAGGCAGGCTCTTATCAGGGGTCAAGCTGGAGGGAAAGGGGGCAGGCTAGCGGAGATTCTTTGAGGAATGGGTAAACCGAATGACAGCTAGATGGAATCTACGAGGGCAAGCTAGCAGAGACCATTCGTGCAAATTTTTCGGCCTAAATTCAAGCCGATTACACTAATTGTCAGCCAGCTAACTAGAAGATACCATTTGCGAGTGCAGGCTGGCAAGCTGGCAGAAATTCTGTGCGGAATCGGCCAATTTACCGGCAGCTAACGCGCCGAGACAATTTAGATAATCCTAGGAAAGCTAGCAGAGATCGTTTAGGAGTCCATGAATCCATCCTGCCCGGCCAGTCTCTGAATGGTATTGCGTGGATTGCGTACTGTCTGTCTGTCTGTCTGTCTGTCTGTGTGTTGGTATGTGGTGTTAGGAGGGTCAAAGGGCCGGCTAGGTGAGAGGAGGAGGGAAGGTATTGCGCATTATGGCCTCCAACGGGCTGTATTTGGCCCTTCACTCTCCCTCTCTCTCTCTCTCGCGCTCTCTCCACTCGGCAATCTGTAAGGAAGGGGGTTGACTCGACCCTCTAGCTAGGCACAAATATGCCCCCAGGCTATGCTGGTGGGAATTGACGGCAGTGGGAGGGTAGATTGTTAGCCAGTTTGGAGTTTGGCTGAAGTTAGGACCTCAAAGATCGTGATATTAAAGGGTTTGGGAAGGCAGAAATTTCGAAATTTCCTGCATGGCGAGAATTTCAAAACACCTCTGCTAGTCTGCCCTGCGGAAATTACACTCTCCGACAGTCAGCGTATCTATTTTCCTCCAATGATCACTGCTAGCTCGGCCCGGCCATCCCCTGACCTCCGAAATGGTCTCTGCTAGCTAGCGTCCCTGGATTTCCGTTTGATGTCCGTCAGCTTATCCTATTCCACAAAGAATCTATGCTAGCATGTCCTCCAAATTGAAATTCAATTGACTTGCGGAAAATTTGATTTGGAGAAATTTCATCCGAAAATTTACATGCAAGATCAGCAAAAAAGCTGAATGAGGTCTCAAAAAATCGCAATCCGTTGGGTTATCCCATTTCTACGCGCCCCTCTCGCGATGATATGGCTGATGGAGGTGTGGGGGTGTATTCCCCTTCTACTAATACTCACACTGCCTCTCTGCTTCAAACGCATCACGTCTACGGTGGGCAATTGGCTCCCAGGCTTAAGTGCAGTTTACCCCCCCGCCCAGCCCTAACTTTTCAGCCATACGTCCTATTAATGCGCCGAGTATCTCAAAATGTTCGCCGTGGACGAATTACTATAAAAAAGTTGTTTTCTTACACCAAAAATTGTTAGAAAAAATTTTATAACAATTATAAGTCTGGGTTTTCTTTAGTTAATTTTTGCTGTTCCAAAGTGAGTTTTCGTATCTCGGCTATCTTTTGACGTACAGAGCTGTCAATAGTACCAAAATGTAGCTCTTGCTCTGGAAAATAAGCCTACAGTACGTTTGAGCCAAAAAAATAGCGAAAAATAAAAATATTTGAGTTTTAGACTCCTAGTACATCGAAGCATAGCGGCTTAATCTTTTCAACTTTCAAAATCTTGTAAAAAAATTTTTAGCAATTTTTGCCGCAAGAAAACAATTTTTTTATAGTAATTCGACCACGGCGAACATTTTGAGATACTCGGCGCATTAATAGGACGTATGGCTGAAAAGTTAGGGCTGGGGGGGTAAACTGCACTCTAACCGGCTCCCAAATTATCTTTGCTAGCTTATCTTTACGATTTAGCTTATATGCCTGTCAGTTGATAGATTCTGCCCATAATATGGCGCATTTGCCATAAATTCCGCAAAAAATCTCTGCTAGCTCGCCCTGAATCGCACATGGTCCCTGCTAGCGTGCACATGCTTTTTTAGCATATTTGCCAGCCAGTTTACCCATTCCGCAAAGAATCACTGCTAGCCTGCCTCAAAATCCGTTTCAGAAGTCTAAATCGTCGAAGTCGTCGGGCAGTCGAAAAGCGGGTGATGCCAGTGATCCATCACACAAAGCATTCAAACCAATTCCCGTCAAGCTGATCGACACTAAGAGTGCGGGATTAAACAACAAAATTGTAGATTTTCTGCGTTTCAGAATCGCCGAAAAAGTGCTGCAAGACGGCCCGTGAGCAGCGCACCCACTGCAGCTTCCATCTGAATGTCGAGGTGAGGGAATGGGGCAGCCTAGCAGGGATTTCTGGGGAGCAATCGGTAGAGTGACTGTCAGATTTCTAAATTCTGGAAAGGCAGGTCAGCAGGAAAAAATTTGTGGACCCCTAAATTGCTTTTTTTGGCCTAACTGTCAGGCAGCCAGCTAGCAGAACCTCTTGGTGAATCGATGGAATCCTGGCAAACCTGAAAAATTCAACTTTCCAGCAACGCGACGAGACGGACCTCGAGGAAGTGGAGGGGGACAATCCGTTGGCCCGAAAAGCCGAGTGCCAATCGGGAATGCTGTGGATTGCAAAGAGTCGTGTCAAGACAGGACCCACACAAGCCACCACTGAACCACAACAACAACAACAGCAGCAGCAGCAGCAGAACAACAAGGTATGGGTGCACTTTAGCAGGTTACCCACCCCCCACCCCCTCCCCACCCTTTCTATCGACTGTATCCTAGCTCCCTTGTGCGCTACAGAGTTGTAAAAGATACCAAAATGCTCGTCTTGGCCTGGCGAGTATTTTCGTATACTTTACAGTTTCGTAGCTCACTGGAAAGCCGAGATATGGCGGTTAGAGTGTGCAAACGCACCCGCCCGCCAGCAGTCCCCCAACCTTTTGTATCTCGGCTTGCTTTTAGCCTAAAAAAGCTGTAAAATAGATCGAAATGTTCGTCTTGGACTGGCGAGCATTTTGGTATACTTTACAGTTCGGTAGTTCGCTGGAAAGCCGAGATATAACGGATAGAGTGCGCTTCACCCCCCCCCCCCTCCCCCGCGGGCCCCTAACCTTTGTATCTCCACTCCCCAGAGGACTACAGGGTTATAAAGTGTATCAAAATGTTTGTCCTGGTCAGGCAAGTCTTTTGGTATATCATAGAGCCTTGTAGCACAAAGGGGAGCCGGGATAAAAGCGGGAGAAAAGGGCTTCTTACGCCCCCGTCCCGCGGCGCCCGACACCAACTTTTGTATCTCTGATCCCCTGTGAGCTACGGGGCTGTAAAGTAGACCAAGATACTCGCCAGATCAAGACGCATATTTCGGTATATTTTATACAACTGTAGATAACCGGTGCGCCGAGATACAGTTGAGCCAGTCGGCTGGGGAGGCGTACGGCCGAACGACAACAACAAACTCCAAATTGCAGACCCATCAGCCGCAGCAGCCCCTGAGTGGAACCCGGCTTCGATGGCCCCTCAACAACACCACAGCCGCCAATAATGAATATGGAAAGACACAAAAGAAGACACAGCCAATCGCCATTAATGGTGGCGATGATGAGATGATGAAGTGGGTCCCCGGATGGCCACGATCTGTCCGATGAAGTTTGTAGTTTCGGGTAGTAGCGCTCTGTCTGTCAGTTAGTCGATTTGTATGTCGACAACTTTCATATTTTAATATTTAACAAATTTTAAGAGCAAAATCTGGGATTTTTTGTCCGTTGGATGCATTTTTCAACCTTTAAACTATTATAAAATATTTTTTGGCTTTTTTCACGGTGTAATAGGTTTTCTATGTAAACTGGAGGACGACGAACATTTTGAGATAGTCATCGCATTAGTATGAATTATGTTGAGGTAATTGGCTAGAGAATAGCCTCGCGGCTTGCTGCTGCTCGATCCCCCGGCCCCGGTTTGTCGAATTTCCGGGAAATCAACTCGTCAATTGTTTGTTTGTCTGCCAGTTAATCGATTACCATGGCTAACTACTCGTCGATATTTGTAGTTTGTAGCCTATCGTACCCCTCTTTGCAGGACGCAATCCCTGGAGAAGATTGTGGCCCCGGAGACGAGTTCCCCTCAACTCGACACGGCATGCGATCACTCGTCCGGATATCTATCGCTTCTCTCGCCCTCTCGCAATTAGTCTCTCTCCCTCTCTCTCTATCTGAGTGTGTCTCTCTCTGCCCATGTCTCTCGCTATACCCCCTCGCTGTCCGATCCGTATTCCTTCATTTCCGCTGTCAAATCTCTCTCGTCTCGGTTTAATAAACCCTTTGTCGATGTGGCAGGACTACAGACTACAAACTATAGAATACAACTACAAAACGATGACAACAGATTACATCACAAGAACTACAAACTACAAATTACGACCTAGGACTACAGATTACTACTTTTTTGGCCGGATATTTCCCCCAATGGTCACTGCCAGTCTGCTCCTCTTTTTCTCTCCAAAATTCTCTCTTTTTTCTCGTCTTTCTGCTCTGTGGCTTGAGTAAATTTTTGAACGTTTTATTCACCAAAAATGCATGAAAAATAAAATTAATTCAATATGCTTCAAATTTCTGAGATACGAAACGGAGAACAGAAAGCGAATAAGGGAAGAGCGAGCAACATGTCGTGTGGAGCGCGGAATGAGACGAGCAATTTACGAGCCAATATACACGTTTTTCGGGGCAGTCAAAACACTGTAATAAATATAAATGGGCGTAGAACGTAATAAATAGCAAAAATCACGAAAATTGGGCAGCAATTGAAGCGAAGAGAAGTGAAATGGGCAGGAATTTGAAAGAAATCGGGGGTTGGCCAACCTTCTGGCCATATATCTCAGTGATCCAGAGGTTTACAGGTTTCGAAAATATCTCAAAAGATGCGCCTCATTCTAAGCTACATTTTAATGTATTTATTTAAAAGAAAATGTAACGTTTAATGATTTTAGAAGGGTTTTTCTTGGCCAGACCGGCTGTCGGGAGATCTTGACCCGGCCCGCGTTCAAAGGAGCGCATCGTTGCCCAGCGTAACCTGTTGGCCAAACCCAATGATAAAAACTTAGTTTTTAAGCTTTTAAAAATTCTTTTTATATCGTTTTTCTTGGAAATAAATGTTAGAATAGATAGTTTAAAGCAATGCGCATCTTTTGGGATACTTTTGAGCCTGAAAAACCCTTTTCCGGCCGAGATATAAGCCTTGGAAGGTTTTTCAACAATGCCTGGGTCAAAAAACAGTATAAAAACGGCCTGGGAAGTCATTATAAAAATGGATAGTGAAGATCACAACGTATTCGAGAGCATGACATCGATTTTGAGAGTTTAATTGGCAGTTAGCTTTTGATTTTCGGGAAATTTGAAGGAAAACCGGGGTATTTTATGTGGAAAAGTGACGAAAATTGAGATTTCAAATCCAATAAAAATCCCTCTACTTTAGGCATTAAAGTATCGATTTTATTGTGAATTTCCGGGGCTAATCAGCGCTCCACCCGGCCTCAGATCTCGGTCCCATATCCATATTCTTGAGATCGTCGAGGAAATTGTCGATATTTTCGGTCAGCTCGTTCAGTTCCTCGTTGGAGGCGGATGGCTGAAATTTAAAGATTTTTAGCGTTTTAAAATAGTTAGCAAAGCTAGTAAATTAGTTTTCCGCGCGCGACACGCAACGCGCCCGCTCCGCCTTTCCATTGCGTATCGATTACGCCACGTGAAAGCGAAGCGTGCGCGTTGCGTGTCGCTCCAATAAAATTTCGAGAACTGCGGCCCGCGGCACGCAACGCGCACCCTCCGCCTTCCATGGCGTAATCGACTATGTCACATTTCGAGCGGTGAAGCGGCGCGTGCGCGTTGCGAGTCGCGGCGTAGAAAAACTTTCGGACCGATTTTCTAGATTTTAGCCGGTTCTAACCGGAAACGTCATGAAACCGTAAACTGACCTGCAACGGTGTCCTCTCATCCGATTCCGAGTCCATCCGCGCCAGATGTTTGTCATCGTCACGCGGAATTTGTGAGCACGAGGCGTATGGGCTGAAAAGGGTGGGATTACATGTCGTAATCGATTGATCGGAGTGCGAGAATTTCATATCGTAATCGCTTGAGCTACAAACCTGTAGATATTGGCCATATTGACCCTGGGTTGTGCCTGTGCCCTTCCAACTGGCACTTGTTTTTGGGCCATAATCACTTGAGGGCCGCCGCGGGGAGGAGGGCAGACGGTTGTGAACGATCTGAAGAAGCGGAGGGGTGGATGAGAATTAGCTATCGTAATCGATTACGTTCACGAATTAGCTGGCCGAATGGGTTCGAGAGGGAGAGCGAGCGGAAGAGATAGAGGGAGTGCGAGAGAGAGTGAGTGATAGTGAGAGTGATAGTGAGAGTGAGAGAGAGCCAGAAAGATGGAGAGGAGTGAGAGAGAGCGAGAGAGAGAAAGAAAGAGAGAGAGAAAAAGAGAGAAGAGCGAGAGAGTGAGAGAGAGATGGAGAGAGATGGAGAGAGATAGAGAGCGAGAGAGAGAGAGAGAGGGAGAAAGAAAGAAAGAGAGAAAAAGAGAGAGAGGGCGAGAGAGAGCGTGAGAGATTGTGAGAGGGTGAAAGAGAGAACGTACCTCAATGGATTTCCGCTAGCCATGGGTTGTTGTGGATGTCCTCCCCGTAATGTCCTGTATCCATCCTGTGGTATCATAGAAGACGGGATATTTGGTGGCATTTGGAGGGGAGGTGTTGGTGGGGGTAGTTGTCCAGCTGATCCATACGGAGAGTCCAGCTCCACCTTTGCGATTGGCTGAAAAGAGGGTAATCGATTACGCCACGAAAACAGCACGGTTTAACTGATTAGACTATGAAAATAGCTCGGATTAACCGGTTACGATATCAAATACGGGCTATAAAATCTTTTACGCGATGAAAATGACTACGACTACGACTGATGACTTCGTCCGTACCTGATGTCTTCCAATGCCAGTATAGACAACTTGTGGTGTCCTCGGCCCTCCTCTCTGCTCGAGACTCGAAGACGAGTGATGGTAGGATCGCGAGAGGGTACCGCCTACAATTCGTGTTTTCGTATTTGTCATTTTTTACGGTTTTAGAACCGATTTGGCGATATAATGCCAGGGATTCAACCGATTACGTCATTGTAATCTCAAACCTCATGAAAGGCCTCAAAAACCGGTCGAACCACATGACAATATCGAAATTCGCGCTTGCAAGCAAAACCAAAATCAAGGAGAAACTCAAAAGTGCTCTATCCACCGTATCCTGGACTCAAAAATGGACCTTTAAAGGGCCCGGCAAGGCAAATTCATAGCTGCTACCAGGCAGTTTGACTTCCTAGCTCCTTTAAGGCTAGAAAGATTCGTTTTGAAGGCACCAGGAAGACAAATCGATCAGATTTCCAGGACTTTTAGGTGCCTTTAAAATGCCCAAATTGGGCTTTAAAGGGCCCGGCAAGGCAAATCCATAGCTACTACCAGGCAGTTTGGCTTCCCAGCTCCTTTAAAACGAGAAAATTTTTTTAAGGCACCGGTAAGGCAAATCCATAGCATTCCCACACTTCCAGGTCCCTTTAAAATGGCCGAAAACCCGTAAAAAACAACTAAAAAATGCATACTATCATTGTCATCGCTGTGTGCATAGGAGCCGGGTGGAGGGCATCGCAGGGGAGGGATCAGGGCTCGATTCGTGGCAGCTGGGACGATGCCTTTAGAAGAGAGGAGGAGACGACGCTGAGACGAGCCACGACCAAGGCCTACGGTACCGTAGTGACCACCATCGTCAGTGCCGGCTAGTTCTGGAAATGTCGAGGGTGGGTGGGGACGAAACGACAGAGTGCATGCCAGACTACAGACTACAAAAATGGCACAGGCTACAAAGTACAAACCACAGGCTACAGACTACAAAAATCCAGGCTGTCCGATCGCAGCTTGTAGTCTGCCTGCCAGACTACAGACCACAAAAAATCGTAGACTTCAAAGTAAAAAAATTGCCAAAAAACTATAGACTACAAATCTGAAAAATGCCAGATTACAAACTACAAACCATGAAACGTCCAGGCTACAAACTACAAACTACGAGAACTCGAAAATACTCCAAAACAAAAAAATCTAAATAATCTGGAAGTTAAAAATATTTTGATTTTCTAGCCTGCATGCCAACTTACAAACTACAAACTACAAAAAGTATAGGCTACCGACTAGCAGCTACAAAAATTCGATAAACGAAAAGCAAGCAAATCAATCAATTTTTGGGACCTAAGAAGTGCGAATTTTGTAGTATCGACCCAGGCTACAAAGTACAGACTACAAAACTGAGGACACAGACTACAGGAAAAGCAAAAAAAACAGGAATGAGACCGAAAAAATAAACGAACTACCTTGTGCCGCCTGTAGTGCATGATATCTTGGTGGAGGGGATGGAGATCCCTGGGTTTTGATGGTGTTGTGATGATGGAGAGGATGATGGGGATGGGCGGGATGGTGCAGAACATCACCACCAAGCAGCTCCACTGAAACCGAGGATTCGTAGGGTAAAATAAAAGATAAAAAATGCAAAATTATGGTCACTACCGCCCAAAAAAATATGGTGGAAAACGAATGTATCGGAAAACGGTTTTTCGACATGGTGCGTCGGTATCCGCGTGGGAGAAATAATTTGCCTACTTGAATTATTTGGTCGTAGATGGGTTCCGTGGGATTGGTTGATCCACAAATCGCCGGATTGCCCGGGCTTGGCGCGAGGCTTCTTCGATGAGCTGAAAATGAGAAATTCGGCTCTGTACCGATATAAGGGATTTCTGCCGATATAAGGGATCACCGCCGATATAAAGGATCACCGCCGATATAAGGGATCGCTGCCGATATAAGGGATCACTGCCGATAAAAGGGATCACCGCCGATATAAGGGATCACCGCCGATATAAGGGATCGGGGAAAAAAACCCCGAAAATGGCGGGTACCGATATAAGGGATCACGAAACCGGATTTCGGGCAAAATGTCGATATAAGGGACCAGAAGAAGGATTTTGCGCGATATAATTACATTGATGCAAAGAGCTATTTATTTAGGTCGGTTTCGAAAGAAATTACAGAGAAGTTGATAAAAACTAATGTTTTACGGAAGTATTATCCGATTTTCGGTAGACTGGTGGGGGCCGGAAGGAAGCTGATTGGAACGCGGAAGAATTGATGGCAGAGGTCGTACTAAAGCAGATAGAAGTAAGGGATCGAAATAGCTGCATCACCGAGTTAGCCCATTGGTTTAAATACCAGTCCAATAAGTCCTGGCAGAGGTTAACGCGGGAGTCGCAGAAGACTAAATAAGGTGGATGAGGGAAAAGGAAAGGCCACGATCACAAACTGGCAAAGGCATCGAGTTGAACAATACTTCCGTAAAACATTAGTTTTTATCAACTTCTCTGTAATTTCTTTCGAAACCGACCTAAATAAATAGCTCTTTACATCAATGTAATAATATATCGCGCAAAATCCTTCTTCTGGTCCCTTATATCGACATTTTGCCCGAAATCCGGTTTCGTGATCCCTTATATCGGTACCCGCCATTTTCGGGTTTTTTCCCGATCCCTTATATCGGCGGTGATCCCTTATATCGGCGGTGATCCCTTTTATCGGCAGTGATCCCTTATATCGACGGTTCGAGGCCCTGATCCCTTATATCGGCGGTGATCCCTTATATCGGCAGAAATCCCTTATATCGGTACAGAGCCAGAAATTCTCTCTCACTCTCCCACTCTCTCTCTCTCTTTCTCTCTCTATCTCTCTATCTCACTCTCTTTCGCTCTCTCTGTCTCTCTCGCGCTCTCTCACTCTCTGTTGTAGAAACTGACCGTCTGAAGATGCACAAGAGGCAGAGAACAACAGCGACGATGGCCACGACAAGGCAAGTCCCAGCTATTAAGAGATGGAGCGGGTTAGAAAGCAGCGTCTGAAATGGTGTAGTTTGTATCTTGTACTTTGAAGCCGTATCGTATGTCTTAAAGGTACACTAAAATCTCGTGCAAAAAGTCAGTTCGCGGTGGGAAATCCCGGCCCTCTGCCGCGCAACGCCCGGATCCTTCTTATCCCCCTTCCCTCTCCCCTCTCCCGTCTGTCCCATGGCCTAGTGGTCTAAAGCGCTCGCCCTAGGCGAGTGGCGCGGGTTCGGTTTTGCTCCGCGGCGAGCACCTACCGTAACCCTGTTTGCTATTCCGCGGACGGTTACCGGCCGGTAACCAAACCAACGAGGCTTTAGTGTACCTTTAAGCGGCGGCTACTTCACGCACCTGAATAAAGTGATCAATCGAAAACGCGGTTCCAGCTCCTCCAAGTGGTACGCGACCTGTAGGGACAGCCAATCCTCCGATGCCTCTCCAAGTAACGACCGGGGAGAGGGGGGCCATAACCTGTCAATGGGCCATTTTACCATGAAAATGGTTCGGCTAAGCCTTGAAATAGGTAATCTGGCGCTCGGTATATCGATTACCCAGCTTTTACGCAAAAATTCCCAAATTCTCCCTGCTAGCTTGCCAAAAATTAATTGGGCCATTAAACTGGCCGCCAGTCTAGCGATTGCTACTATCAATTAATGGCAGGCTAGCAGTGGTACTTGCGGAATCGATAAACTGGCCGGCGGCTAGATTAATTTCAAAAAGGCACGCTAGCACGGACAATTTACGGTAAGCATCTGCTAAAAACGCACCCATCTCATTCCTGGCTTGTATCTTGAAGTAGTAAGTGGATGAGGGTAGTAGATCAGCGATAGAATGTGTATTACGGGCAGCAGGGATAGAGAGGAGACGCCAATCTTTGTCTTCTAGCGTAGAACGGTCCGTGTAGTAGATGAGGTATTCTGAAAAAAAATTAGTATAAACGATTAAGCCATTTTATGCAATCGAATACAACATCAAATTTCTCAGGAATTGATTTTGAAGGTACTGACAAGGCAACGACCAATTACGCCTTGTAATTCTCCATCGACGGAACCGATTACGGCATAAAATCCCTTCAAAAATCTCGTTTTAAAGCGGTCAACGAAAGATTAATCGATTATGCCCTGGAATTCCCCAAAATAGAATCGATTACGACACGAAATTTCTCCAAAAAGGTTTTTTTAAGGAGTTGGCAAACCTTGCGTCTGTTATGCCATGCAATTACTTGGAAATCAAATAGATTGCGACGCCAAATTCGACAAAAACAGATTTTTAAAGGGACCGGCAATCCACCATTCGATTACGCCATGTAATTCCGAACTTACCGAGCAATTCTCCATTGGCATATTTGGGTGGTTTCCACTCGAGAAGAACATGATGTGGATCTCCAGATGGGGATGGGGAGAGCGAGAGATCACGAGGAGCAGAGGAGGGAGGGGAGGAGAGGGTTCTGAAACGAAAATTTGGATTTTCGCTAGCAAATGGCCTCTGCTAGCCTGCCTTGACAGAATCTATCTCTCTGGCATCCAATCTACCCATTCCGCAAGCTATCTCTGCTAGCTTGCCCCTCTTACTTCCGAAATGGTCTCTGTCAGCTGTTCTGTCAAGCAACCTAGGGTAGGCCACCATTCTGGACTAAAAATTTCCACAAATGACTCCTGCTAGCTTGCCTTTGCTAAATTGGACTAACTGGCTGACAGCGGATCGTTTCCCGGCGCCAAAGTTTCCGCAAATAATCTCTGCTAACCGACCAAGAACCTGGACTCGCTAAATTGCCCGTCATTTTAGCGGTTGCAAGCATTTTGAGCTCAAATTTCCGCAAATGACCTCTGCTAGCCTACCGGGCCCGAATTCCATCTAACTGCCAGGCAGTCTACCCATTTCCCAATGATCTCTGCCAGTCTACCTATTCCTGGCAGCCATACTCCACAGTGAATGTGCCCCTCGATGTGATGTTCTGACGGAGAATTCATATTCTGTAGCCGGTCTCAGACTCTCGACAACCACAAATGGATCTGATGACTCCGCATAGTGCAGTTTGTTGCCTTCCGCTCTGAAAGGAATTTTATATCCTAACCCATTACCATTTTCACATCGTAATCCATTAACCAAACGCACTGTGTCGAGTATTTGACGGTATATTTGACGTTGAATGCCTCCTGATCGGGATCAGTCCAAATGATACGCATTGATGAGGCGGAAATGGCCTCGGCACGGACGCCGATTGGGGTTACGGTAGAATCATCGCCTGGAAAGTAGAAGAAGTATTAAAGGGACCGGGAAGTGGCAGAGAGAGAGAGAGAGGGAGAGAGAGGGAGAGGGAGGGAGAGAGATATGGGTGAGAGAGAGCGAGGAGAGAGGAGAGAGCGGGAGAGAGATATGGAAGAGAGAGAGGGAGAGAGAGGGAGATAGAGAGGAGAGAGCGGGAGAGCGGGAGAGAGACATGGAAGAGAGAGAGATAGAGAGAGAGAGAGAGAGAGAGAGAGAGAGAGTGAGAGGGGGGAAATAAACCGATTACGCAACGATATTCCACCCACCATCATCAGCATGCCCATCATCAGAATTCCCAAACGGGCTCCTTCCCTTTTCACTTCCGGTCCGGACAGTCTCATAAATCGGATACCCCAACCCGACGTTGTTCTTCGCCCGCACGCTGATCTAAAAATGACATTTTTTAACATTTTTTTTGCGGGATATCCGGATTTATTTGTGTGAATTTCTAGCGCCTGGACTGACCACATATTCCCTGCCCGGATGCAGCCCCTCAATGCGATGTTGCAGTGCTGATGGACCGACAGTCTCCATCTCCACATCCGGCACATTATTTCCCCAGCCAATCTGATAGCCACGGATTATCGTCGTGTCATCGGATGGGGGTTTCCATGTGACGATGATGTAGTCGGGGCCTGAAAATGCGGGTTTCGATTAGGCCATGAAAACCGGGTCCGGTCCGGGTAATTTTCTTGTTTGTATTCTGGCTGCCATAGAGCGCAATACTGACCTGGAATCGGCTTCAACTCGACTGGTGCTCCGAGCAGTTTCTCCTCCTTGTCAACGGAAGGGGTATCAGCGCGTAGCCAGTCGGAAAATGGACCCGTACCGTTCTGAAAATCGATCGATGGGAGAGAGAAAGAGAGAGTGAGAGAGAGGGGGGGAGAGAGATAGGGAGAGAGATAGAGAGAGAGGGAGAGAGAGTGAGAGAGAGAGAGCGAGAGAGAGACTGAGAAAACTACCGCACCTGATTGACAGCAGCAACTCGTATCTGATAATGCTGTCCAGGATCAAGATCATCCAATAACCTCTCCATTAAATGTGGATCTTCCACAGCAATCTGCTGTATTTTCGTCCCCTTCTGCTTCGTTTTGTACTTGATACGATAGCCGGTTAGCTGGAAAATATTTGGGTTATGGTAGTTCGCTGCCAAATTGCGGTATTTCAGCAAAAAAAACTAAAAAGATCTATTTTAGCCACAGTAATACTACCAAAAATCGAAAAATTCTGTTTTTAAATTTAAAAAATAAAAATTTAACGAGAAAAAGTGCCAGAAGACTCTATTCCAAAAATATTGTAAAAAATTCAATTTACGTTACCGTATTCCCAAAATTTCGAAAATTTCTATAAAAAATTGAGATTTTCCGGATTAAAAATAATTACAATTACAAACTACAGTACCTGTCCGTTATGCGAATTCTTTGGTGGTGATTTCCAAGTTACGCGAATCGCCGTAGAAGATTCCGTCTCGACGGCCACGTCTTCTGGAGCGGCTGACGGGGCGTCGGGCAGGGTACGGACCGTGACGACATCCGATGACAGCCCAGATCCATTATCCCCCTCAGCTTCAACTCGAATGGCATATTCGGTGTATTTGTCGAGACCATGGAGCGAATATTCCGTTGAGGAGACCTGGAAGAAGTAAGAGTTATATGACGTAATCACATCGAGTTTCATGGCGTAATCGATTCAGCGCCCCCCAGTTGGCCATTTTAGTGGCGTAATTAATCACCCAATTACTTTTGATGCCGTAATCGGCTAAACTGGGAGCCAAACTTCATTTTCAGGACGCAACTAAATAAAATTGTCTCCCGTAATCGGCTAAGCCATTACCAGCAACACTTTCACATGGTTTAATCGTATAAAACCTAGTCAGTTTAATGGCGTAATCGGTTAACGCTTAAAAATTAGGTGTAATCGGATGGAATTTGCTGGCGTAATCGATTAAATCATGTTTTCATGGCAAAACCGATCGAATTTGATGCCGTAACCAGTCAAACTTGAGAAAGGGTATGAGAGTGAGACATTAGGAGAAGCAGAGAGAGAGAGCGAGAATGAGAGACAGAGAGCGAGAGAGAGAGAGAGAGAGAAAGAGAGAGATCGAGAGACAGAGAGAGACAGAGAGAGACAGAGAGAGAAAGCTACCGTAACCGTACCGTAATCTGTGTTTCCGGTTCATTATGCGTAGGCGGATGCCTCCGATAGAAAAGTGAATATCTATGTGGTGATGGTTGTCCTCCATTCCCTCCCGGGGGTTCCCATCGAACATCTACACCCTCTGAACCTGTTGCCGTCGCCGCCAGGTGCGAAATTTGACCCGGAACGGCCTCTGAAAACATCAAAATTACTTGAAAATCGATAAATGGTGGCAAAAAAACCGCTTCGCGGATATTTGGCTTTGCGTGTAAAGTACAGTAACGTACGTTCTTTTGCCGTAGTGATCTTGATGTGATCAGAAGAGAGCCCGATTCCAGCCTCATTCTCCCCGGCAACTCGAATGATGTACAATTTCTCGGGAGAAAGACCGGAGAGGGTCGCCCATCGTGATGACGCATTAATAGAGCGCTCTCTGAAATTTATCGATTTTTCGAAATGTTCCTTTTTTCGTCAGTCTGTAGTTTGTATTTTCTAGTTTTAATTCGTATTTTATCAAACTGCCAGGTAGTCAGCTTCTTCCACAAATTATCTCTGCTAGATCGCCCTGACATTTAAAAAAAATAGAATTTTACGCAAAAATGGATTTTTCTGGCACTTTTTCGTAATTTATAGTTTGTATTTTCTAATTTTTCATTGTTAATCGGTCATACTGCCACTCAGATCTGCTATTCCGCAAATTATCACTGCCAAGTTGCACCGTATTTGAAAAATAAAATAAATTTAGGTAAAAAATGGTTAAATTGGGCGAATTTTTGTGAATTGTTCGATTTTGTAGTGTATAGCCTATAGTCTGTAGTCTGTAGTCTGTAGTCTGTAGTCTGTAGCCTATAGTCCACTCACCTATCCAGCCCATCCTCTCGATAGAAGATATGATAGAGGAGGAGTTTTCCGAATGTCTGAGCCGGTTGATCCCATTCAATACCCAGGCTACGAGCTCCAATCAAGGTCGTTCTCAAATTGAGAGGAGCCGAGGGGAGCTTCGGTTTTCCGGATGAACCGGCAACCATTGACGCTTCTGAAAACCGAGGGTTACGGTCAGATACGGAAGCGTATTGTAGGCGCGATTTTCTAACTTCTAAAAGACATTCCATGCTCGAAAAAATTTGGGATTACGGTAGGCTACGATATTAGTACGAAAGGATACGAAAACGTACGGTATCGTACAGCAGTTTACAAGTTAATACGGTAGGGTACGTCAGCCACATTTTTCTAAGTTTTAAGAGTCATTCCATGCTCGGAAAGTTTCATAGGATTACGGTAGGGATACGGTATTAGTACGAGGGAATACGATAGGGTAGGGGAAGATACGGTTACTGTAGCTACGACAACGTACGGGGGTACGGTACGCTACGCTAAGCTACGTTATTTTAGAATGCTTGGAAAATGTTAGGACCACGGTAGATTACGCAAGTACGAAGGATACGATGGAGTACGATAATATACGGTTACGGTAGGAATATTCTAAAGGAGTTATTCGACATGCTAGCAACCAGGGCAACTAGCAGGGATTATTGGGGGACATGCCACTAGCTATTTTCATGCCGTAATCGAACCGTTTGTCGGATCGGAGAGGTGTCGCTTTTGAGATGGGGATTTCGATGGGGAATTGACGGCTGGAAGGCAAAAAATGGATTAAAAATGGCCAAAAAATCTATGGGTTTTCGGCAGCTCAAAAGCTATAAAATTCTATTAAAAATCGTGCTAAAATTCTGTTAATATAGATTTTTCAAAAATTCGGTTTTCCTACAAACATTTTGGGGACGTTAGTAATCTGAGGTACGCACCATGACTATCGACGAGGAGTTGAGCGTAAGAGGATACGGTGCCCGCTTCGTTTCTCGCGATGCATTGGTAGACGCCTGGAAACAGAAATTTTAGCAGCCTTCTCTCTCTCGCCCTCTCTCGCTCTCTCTCTCTCTCTCTCGCTCTCTCACGCTCTCTCTCGCTCTCTCTCGCTCTCTCTCGCTCTCTGTTTCTCTCGCTCTCTATTTCTCTCGCTCTTCGCTAATCGATTACGCAAGCAAAAACAGTTTTTTTTTCGGCGTGATCGATTACGTAATCTAATTCCAAATGGCTACCTTGATCCGCCTTGACAACCCCGAGAATCCGTAGATGACCATGTTGAATTTTGATAAAATGGTTAGAAAGCAACGGGATTCCATTTTTGATCCATTCCACTTCCGAGGTGCCTTTTGTCTCGCAGCGCATCTGAAAAGGTCAAAAATGACAGTTACAGTAACCCTAACTTACCTCGACGTCCTGCCGTTCCGAGGCAATCCGATCGGCCAGTGATACGGTAAGGCGAGGGGATTCTGAAAAGGATACGGTTTAACCAATTACGCTATTGAAATATCCGGGTGTCAGCTTAACCTATTAAATAATTAAAATTAGTGCCGGCCAGTTTAAACGATTACGCAATCAAAATTCGAAAACGTACCGATGACGACGAGTTCTGCCGTTTTTTCATAGACATCACCGTGGACGGTCGTCTGGCAGGTGTAGGTGGCGGTGTCTAAAGATTAGAGGATTACGGTATCCCCAGTGCCCCAGAGTACAGATTGCACATCATGACGGTTAAAAATCAGCGCTTACCGGAGGGTAGCGTCCTTGTAAAGTGGAGTGAAGAGGAGACGAGACGGACCCGTTCACCATCAACGCGAAGGTATGAACCGTTACGGAGCCTGAAAATCCACAAATTGTCTCTGCTTGCCTGCCCTTCCTGATTTCGTCTACCTGGCTGCCAGTCGACCCATTCCCCCAAATGATCTCCACTAGCTTGCCCGTTGCCTTACCATTCAACTTGTGCTCCAGCCATCCCAGCTGGTAGGCACTCCAACAGAGCAGCTTTTCCCTCGGCTACCGTAACGCTTCGTGGCCATGAGAGGAGACCGCGGGCGATTGGCGCTGAAAAACGATCGATGATGAACTTAATTTTATCGCGTAATCGAATAATCCCATCTTGGCACTTTTCATAACGTAAGCGAATAACCCGATCCTCTAGCCTTTTCATGGCGTAATCGGTTAAATTGGGAAGCAAAACCGTTTTTCATGGCGTAATCGAATATGCCGGGGGCCGTTTTTATGCCGTAATCGATTAGGCGGCGGACAGTTTGCATTGTTACGACGTAATCGATTAAACTGGAACCCAGGGCAGCAAAATATTTGGTCAGGGAGAGAGAGAGTGACAGATACAGTGAGAGAGCGAGAGAGAGAGAGAGAGATAATTCAAAACTACCGTACCCCTCGTCTCGACCTGTAGTCGTGCAGCAGTGCTTCTCAAAGCTTCTCCCTGTCCCTCCACTTCACAACGATAGAATCCCTGATGTTTCGGGAGAACCGGATGAATCTCGAGACTTCCCGAGAGCGGGATCACTCGGGTGTCATCTGGATTGCAACGTATTTTCTACCGTATCCCTCCTTACCATTTAGTCGCAGAGGTCTGTCGTTGAACAGCCACCGCGTCGCCGTCACGTTCGCCTCTTTTCTCTGAAGAAAAAGGATTTTTACAAGAATTCTCGGTCATTTTCGTCGCGCAATCCTAAACGATCTCTGATAGTCTGTCTTTTCTTTTAACTGCCAAGCAGACAGTACTTTTCCAGTCTTTCCACAATGACCCCGCTAGTCTACGAAAAATTTTGGTGTCGTAACCGGTTTCAAAATTTGGGACCTGCGGAACAATTCAAGCGCGTAATCGATTAAACCGTTTGTATGGTATTTTTATGGCGCAATCAATGACATCCGACTGTCGGCTTTTGATGGCGTAACCTATTGAACTGACCAAATTTCGAGGCAAATTTTAGCCTCCCCTGGGCTCAATCCTTCGAAAATCGCGTTCCCCGGCTTCCGCTCTTTGGAAACGGCAGACTGGCGGCCAATTAGTCAGGGCCAATCAAAATATTGGGCTCCGGGCCACACGGACTAGGGGCCAGTGGGCCCTAAGAGAGGGGGACTGGAAGGAATTGATGTCTCTACCCCCCGGGCAGGTGGTCCTTTTCCTCTTGGCCACTAGCCTGAAAGAGGGGGGCACCTAGATTGCCCTCAAATTGTACGATTGCGGCAGGAAATCCCCAATTAAAGGAGCTCGGAAGGCAAAATCCATAGAAATATCGAAAAATCTCGAAAACTGTAAATTTCACTTAAAAATTTTTTTCTGGGGTAAGCTAGCGAAGATTCTTTGCGGAATGGATAGGTTGTCTGGCAGATAGTCGAAATGCAAATAGAGGGCTGGGAAATGCCCAATTCAAGGGACTGGGAAGTGCAATAATCCAAGGAAAACCGACAATTTAAAGATGTAGAATAACAGAAATCACTTGCGATTTTATACAACCGATTTCGCCATGAAAATCCCGAAAAACTCACGACGCGACAGTGAAAAACGGCGGTATGGCCGGGGGCCGCGTGGAAATCCTCGGGTTCCGCCTCGAAACGGAGCGGATATGGGTCGAAGATCTGAAAAATGGTATTTTGAAAGCTACGAAATTTTCCTAATTACAACATTTTGCGTTTAAAATATCTATTGTCTTGCTCACCTTTGCCCCTGTCGACGCGTAGATCCACTCATTTTTCTTGGTATCCGTGATCCGTACACGACATGAATATTCCCCTTCGATTGGACGGCCGATGTAGAGGGTACCGTTCGGGAGGACACTTCTGGAAAAGAATGATATTAGGGGTAGGCTGGCAGAGATTTTTGAGGAATGAGTGGACTGACTGGCAGCTAAGTGAATTAGCGGAGAAAATTTGGGGAAACTGGCCAGGCTAGCAGAGATCTCTAGAAATGACTACCGTGGATCCCAGCGGGGAGCACTAGCAGAGAAAATTTAGGAAATGAGGGCAGGCCAGCAGAGATTCTTTGGGAAATCGCCAGACTGGTTGCCAGATGGGTAAACTAGCGGAGAAAGTTTGAGAATTTAGGGCATACTAGCAGAGATTCGTTAGGGAATTGGGAGCGAGGGCAGGCTAGCAGAGAGTCTTTGAGGTTTTGAGTATTCTTCTACTTTCTTGGCCCCTTCAATGCCATGCAAATTTGGGTCCCCTCCTCGTCCCTTTGGCCCATTCATCCATCGGAATCTGGAGAATCCCTGGTGCTCCCCCTACGTCCCGAGGTCCGTCATTAGGGTACCCCTTTTCCGGGGACTCCTATTGACCCGTCTCTCTCTCTCTCACTCTCTCTCTCTTCTCTGACCCACCAATTAGTCTTCCCTTTTGGCATGACAAGACTGGTGGATTGTGACCTATGTACTCCGTTAGATCCTGGCTAGGGCCACAGGATAATCCGAAAATTGGGGGATCGGACGATTTCGGAATCGCCAACGATCGCTGCTAGGTTGCCATTGAGGGATTGGTCAATCTGCCAGGCAGTTAGCCCATTCCGCAAATGATCACTGCTCGATCGCTTCAGGATCTCAAAGAATCACCGCTAGCTTGCTTCCAATTTTCCGAATTTGCTCTCATAGCTGTCCTAGCCTCAAAAATGGTTTCTGCTAGTTTGCCTCTTGAAGAATCGGCTACCTGTCAGCCAGTATACCGATTCCGGAAGGAATCTCTGCGAGTTCGCCCATTCTCAGCCCCCCAAATGACCTCTGCTAGCTTGCCTTGCTGAACGGGCGGTTGATTTGTAAATTTTTCCTTTTTTTTTAGTCGAAATCATTCATCCTCAATAGCCTCTGCCAGCTTGCCCACTTTGGATTCCAGGAATCTGGCAGTCAGTTTAGCCATTCCCCAAACGATCTCTGCTAGCCTGCCCTTCCCTCGCTTGCCAGTCCCTTTAATCCGTTAATGGAATGCAGAACAAGTAGTCGTTGTGGGGGGGTCAATCCAGAAGCCTTCTCCTCCACTTACCCACCACAGACCCCATCCCCCTTAGGACCCACCACTGGGCCCTAAGGGCCAAAGGGGAAGGGCTCGGATTTCCATGCATAAAGTAGTCGTTCCCCTGGCCTCTTTCTATCTCTCTCTCTCTCTCTCCCTCTCTTTATTTATTTCCTAGCGGGGGGATGTCTCGATTCGGGACATCCAAAGGGACCTTTGATGGCACCCTGGATAAGGGAAGATTTAGGGCCCACAAAGGGCCCAAAATGGCCCATGAACAGGAACCCCTGCCCCCAAATACTAGGACCCAAATTCCAGTGGATAATTCGAGAATTGAGGGCAGGCTAGCATAGACCATTTGTGGAATGGGTAGACTGGCTGGCAGCTAGATGGAATTCGAAGTGGGCAGGCTAGCAGAGATCATTTAGGAACCCAGGCCACGTTTTCTCGATTTTCCAGGCTTTTAGCTAGCTATTTAGTCATTTCTGTTTTTTTCAAAGCAAGCTAGCAGAGATTCTTTGCGGAAAAGCTAAAATGGCTGACAGATAGCCAGAAAAAGTCCACCAAGGCAGGCTAGCAGGAACCATTTGCTAGATCCAGCATTTTTTTTCACTGATTTTTGTGGTTTTCGGGGGCAATTTTTGGAAAAATTAATTTTTTTTTCTCAATTTTTAAATAAATTTGGCTCTATTTTCAAGGTCCCCCATTTCCGGGCAGGTGTTGTCCGGGGCCGGTTGTATAGTAGCCAGGCGGAAAAACGTGGGCGGCGGGATGGGGCTTTTGCTACCCCACACCCCCTAGCATCGGGATTATGAAAGCGAGTCTCGGCGGATGACTAAACCAGGTGCAGAGAGAGAGAGAGAGAGAGAGAGAGAGAGAGAGAGAGAAATGGTATGCCATCGACCCTCTAAAAGCGTCGCCTTAATCCCCACTTGATGGCGGTAAAAATGACACGGCAACTACATGGCGCTACTTGCAACATCAAACGACCAGAGAATTTAGGGCTTAAAGGAACTTTGAAGTCAAAAACTGCAGATTTTTCGGCGTTCTGGCAGTCAGTAAAGTGATCAAGAGTATCGGCTAGCTTGCCATCGCTTTAAAGGTACTTGGAAGGCAAAAATATATGGATTTTTACGTTTTCTGGCAGCCACTAAAATCCTGAAGAGTCTCTGTTAGTCTGCCCTGGCTTTAAAGGAACTGGGAAGGCAAAAGATATGGATTTTTATGGTGGCTGGAAGCCAGTAGAGATCCTGAAGAATCTTTGCTAGTTTTCCAGGACCTTAACTTGCCGGAAGGCAAAATCTAGCTCGCGAATTACGTTGCGTAATCGAATCCCATCAGAGCCCATGATTCGGATTTTTAACGGGATTTAGAGGGGTAAAAAATCTGAAGTTCATGACGTAATTGAATGGAGGAGAAGGAGCAAGGATAAGGAGTAAAATGGTGACTAATTGAATCGAAAAACGTTGAAAAACTTACGGATTTTCAATAGGCCGTCCATCCAAAAGCCATTCCACCCGTTCTTCTATCTAAACCGAATAGATTTTTTGGGGTTTTTTACTGGGAATTTCTTAAAATTTGTATTTTTTTGGATTTTTACATTAAAAAATTCTTACCCGTCCATCATTCTTCTCAAAATTGTAGGCACAGGGGAGGAGGATTGGCGAAGAAGAAGCGGACGAAAATTGGCCGCTCGGTTCCGAGGAGAAGTGGAAACTCAGCCAGCGGTCGTCTGAAAAAAACCCACAATTTTCAATTTTTTAGCTGGATTTTGAGCTTTTGAATCCCTTTAAAAGCTTTTAAAAGCTTTCTAAAGCCCAACCAGGGGTGGTCTGAAAAAAATTTTTTGGGCCTGATTTTCATCTTAGTAGTCCCTTTAAAATCACTCAATAGCCCCAATTTTTTCGTTTCGATTTTTAGCTTCTCAGCCCCTTTAAAAGCTTTTCAGTTGCGTTGTAAGCTTAACCAGCGATCGCCCAAAAAAAACAACTTTTCAGGCTCGATTTCGCTTCCCAGCCCCTTTAAAACCGCGCCAATAGCCTCAATTTCCCCCTCGGCTTCATCTAGCCCTAAAATTAGGCTCCTCAAGGACCCGGGAAGCCAATTTCCCGGCTATTAATGCGTGGTTTATGATGGGGCATGTCAGGGATCGAGGGAAGGGGGATCTTCACAAGATCTCAAGCTCATTTAGAAAGAATGGGGAGCCAGGGAAAGAGGGCCCTAAAGGGGGGCAACCCTGACCAGCCATCTGTTATTTCAGGGGTAAGGGGAAGAGGAGGAGGAGGGACAGATGGTCTACCGATATCTCTCTCTCTCTCTCTCTCTCTCTCTCTCTCTCTCTCTCTCTCTGCCTCTCTCTCACTCTTGTCTCTCTCTCGCTCACTCTCTCGCCACAAATCGATCCCTCTCCCCTTTTTTGGCCTTCCGCAATGACCGTCTCTTCCCTCCTTGCAGCCCAGAAAAACCCCGGTCTACCAACGGACCACCCAAAACGGAGGGCTGTCCCTTGAAAAGTGACCAGCCGGCAGTGTTTTTCGGGCAAAAAACCTTTGTTAGCTCGCCTATCGATTCCCAAATGATCGCTGCTGGTTGACCTGCCAGTTAACGGAATTATAGGGTTTGGGGCCACGAATTTTGCTTGAATGGTCTCTGCTGGCTTGCCACTGTGGAATTCAACTATCTGTCAGCCAGCCTAGCGTTTCCGCAAGGGGTTTTTGCTAGCTTGCCCAAGTTTGGGATTACCAGGAGTAATCGGTTCACCGGACAGAGCGAGAGAAAGAAAGAGAGAGAGAGAGAGGGAGAGAGAGAGCGAAAGAGAGAGAGAGAGACAGACAGACAAATAGACAGACAGGCAGATAAATTTTAAAACTTACCATCTATCCGATGAGACGCTGCCTGGGTTAAAAAATTCGCGGTGAAGCCGAGGAGTAAAAGTGGAAAATATAGTGGTTCTCGCATGGTCAGTTGATAGCTTCTCGTTCATTCGGATCTCCAGTCTCACCGTCGCGTTGTCGGCATTTATTTACGGCTGGAAAAAAAGTCATCAAAAATAGTATTAAAGGGAGCGTGACAGATGAGAGCGAGAGAAAGAGAGAGAGAGAGAGCGAGAGAGAGAGCGAGCGAGCGAGAAAGAGAGAGAGCAAGAGAGAGAGAGAGAGCGAGAAAGAGAGAGCGAGAGCGAGAAAGCAAGAGAGAGAGAGAGAGAGAGAGAGAGAGAGAGAGAGAGAGAGCGAGCGAGCGAGCGAGAGTGAGAGAGAGAAGCAGACAGTAAGCCAGTTTTCGGGATTTTTCGACCCCTAAAAGCCAACCAAAAATAATAGGAGCCACATGGAGGGGAAGACGGAGTGTGTGTGCGCTGCGAGCATTTTACGACGGCTGGATGATAGATGGGGAGAAGCGGAAGGGGATTGATAGCACGGATTCTTGAGGAAAGTTTGGCAATCAGCCAGGGAACGGCCTTGAGGAGAGAGAGAAGGAGAGAGAGAGAGAAGGAGAGAGAGAGAGAGAGAGAGAGAGAGAGAGAGAGAGAGAGAGAAAGAGAGAGAGAGAGAGAAGGAGAGAGAGCGAGTGAGAGAGAGAGCCAGGGAAAGTTACATGAAATGGAATGGGAGGAAAGACATCCCATTGGATGTCCTCTTCTCCTGAAGCCCTTCCACCCGCACAACGGCCCTTTTTAATGGCTGCCTGCAACGCGAGTGGCGTCGGCAACAGGATTTTGAAAGTTTAAGGGATTGTGAAGGCAAAAAAACATAGAATTGACGTAAACCGTATCCACAATACAGATTCGATGTCTAGCCAAAATTCGGGAGATGTTCCGCTCGATTTTGGTCAAATCCAGGCCATTTCCGGCGAATTTTAGACCATTACGACCGTTTTTAAGGGATTGGCAAGGCAAAAATCTATAGAATTACAGCTTTTGCGAATTACTATTCGACGATTTTACGGAATTTGTAGCGATTGGGAAAGGAATATAGCTTCTAGATCGGCCGTATCGTCCCCCTAAACCCCGCAGAAAATGACGAACAAAATTAGGGGCATGGGTGGTTGATTGGAACGGGGCGGAACCGCTGTCTTTATCAGAGGCGAGCGGAGGAACGGAGAGGGATGGAAAGAAAAGGTAATAAAAGCAGGGAGAAACTTAGGTCCTAGCATAGCCAAAAAAAGCCTAACTTTCCATTACCTGAAAAAAACTTTATATAACTCTCCGAAAAAAATCATAGAATTTTGTTTCAAAAGCTTTACCTCTGTTTTTCTATACGATTCGAGCTTCAAAAACCCTTATTTACAAAAAAGCGATTCCAGAGTGCTAAATCAACTAAATAAGTCAAAAGAAGCACGCCAAGCTCGAAAACGGAGCCTGTGAAGCCAAAAACAAGCCAAGGAAGCTCAGAAAAGCCCAGAAAGCTTCGAAACGTCGAGTTTTAGGTCAAAAATAATAACGCCGCCCTGGCCGATCTTTCAAAAATTAAGTAATTCAGAAGCCTAGCAGCAGAAAAAAAATCAACGAAGTCAAACCAAGCAAGTCAAGCCCGAAAAACGAAGTCCGGGAAGCCAAAAACAAGCCAAGGAAGCTCAGAAAAGGTTCAAAAAGCTTCCAAAAGTGGAGCTCTGTTCGCAAATAATGCCACCGACCGAGCCGATATCCCAGAATTTAATTAAATCAGAAGCGAGGAGCAGGAAAAATCAACGAAGCCATACGAAGCACGTCTAACTCGAAAAAAGAAGCCAAAAAGGTCAAAACCAAGCCAAGGAAGCCCAGAAAAGACTCCCAGAAGTCGAGCTTTAGGTCGCAAATAATGCCGCCGACCGAGTCAATACCTCGAAAATTCATTAATTCGAGTAGTAGACAAGTCATAAAGCCAAAACAAATCAAGCAGATCTGAATCTTCTAATTAACCCCTCAAAAATGATTGATCACCAGGGTATAGACCCGGAAATTAAGAGGGGGGAAGAGCGGGAGGTGTCAGCCCAGCCAATAGTACCCAACCAAGAGATGACCTTCCAATCCAAATCTCTACCCCTCTACCCCTCTAGCCGTCTATCCAAGGGGTCAACCCCCCAGCATTGGTCAGCCTCAGCCTGCTGGGGGGTGTATTGTGGGCGTGGCTTCTCGATTTCTTGGTGCTCTCCACCTCTCTCTCACTCTCTTGCTCCTCTGCCTGTCTAGCCCCAGATTCAAATTCCCGCTTCGCGACCGCGGCGCGCGCACCAGCAACCGTGTGTGTCTGTGTGGGTGCGCGCCAGCGACCCCTTTCGAGACGCCCAGCCGGATTATGTCTACAAATGTTTAAGTAATGATTTTGAGTTATATCGATTTTAAAACACTTTAAAAAGCTTTAAAAACTAGGAAGGTACCGCTACGATTATGGAGCGTACCTTAAAACGTGTAGTTTTATCTTGAAATCCTGAAAAAAGCTAGATTTTTAGCACGTTTTAAAAATATAAAATTTTTAGACTTCGAAATTCCGCTATTGTAAAGGCCATATCAACCTGAATTTGGTGTCCATTAGTGCGGAAACGAAGCGCCATTTCATGCGGAACTTTTTCTGTAACGAAAATACTTTCGAAAATGTTGAAAATGTAATAAAACTCGGCTTTTCCTTGACATTTCCGGTCCTTTTGGTCGGTTCCGCATAGTTACGCCCTATCCCGTGGATAATGCGTCATTAGGAATTGCGCGGAACGGTCGTTCGAGATTTTGGATTTTTGCGCCAAATCCTTTCGCGCGCGTTTCGGAGTGTTTTTCGTCTCGCTAATCGATTTTTCTTTTCTTTGCTTTTCGTTTATTTTACCTTATCTTTTCTTATCGATGGAATTAACCATCTCTTTAACTCGTTAACTTAACTTTTAAAGACGTAAAAAGTGAAAACTCCAGGCCCATTTTTGGAAAACTTTCATCTCCTGGAAATTTTAACGTTTTCTTACCGCTCATCTTTTCGCCTAGATTGTATGGCTTTTTGTGTATTTTCGCTTAGGTTCTATCGAATTTAGACGTTTTCAAGCTTTTTAGTGACTCATTTTAGCATCATTTTAAAAAAAAACTATACTTCTGCATTTCCTGGGCCACCTTTTCTATTTTTCTGCTGTGTTTGTTTTATCTAAGTTTTCTGACTAGATTATTGCCATTTTCTTGCAGCAAAATAACCATTTTCGGCACTTATCAAGTTGGGGGGGGCCACTTTGGTTTTCGACTTTTTGACCCTTTCTAGGCTAGTTTTTCGTGCTGGTTTCTGATATAACAAAATCAGCGTAGTAAAACACAATTATCTAAACGTTTTTAAGGTTTAGAAATGCTTACACCCAATTTGAGCCTAAAATTAAGGCTTCGTGCCACCCGGGGCCTAGTCGCTTCGGATGGGTGCGAGCTAGTACAGGGTTTCGAAATCGGGGCGCCCGAGGAGCGCGTAGCGCCCAGGCGCCCTGATTTCGAAAGAGTGGAGCGGCAGCCCATCCGAAGCGACGGCCCACCTTGCCTGACAATGCGGCAAGCCTAAAATTGCGCATAAGTGCACCTTTTATTCATAAAGTTTTACACTGTTTTTCTGGATATACCCAACCGTTTCGCATGCTGTTGCGGCTGTATTTGCGCTCAGCGTAAAAAACTACCCCAGAAAGAGTCGAAAAAGCGACAAAAAAGTGTCTCCTAATATGTACCCAAAGTGGCCCCCCCCCCCCCAACTTGATAAGTACCCCATTTTCTCGCGATAGACATCTGTTTTTCACGTCAACCTTTCCAAATACTCATTTTCAGGAAACCACCGGATGTCATCGAATAAATCCTGGTTTTCGGCACTATTTGGTGAGTTTTTTTTTTTTGGCAGAATCCTGGAGTTTTGAACCTTTTTGTGTGTGCTTTTTTTATTTCCACTTTTTCAGGGAGCTCCTCGCGTGAGCCGGAGCCGGCCCCGTCGGCCTCTTCTACACCAGCTGCGCACAACTCACCGGAGGGCCCGGATTCGCGTTCGTTTCAACGTGGCGCACAGAATCGCGGTAAATTTTAGCAGGATTTATATGAGACTGCCAGAAAGCCTTCCAAAAACTAAGAAAAATCGAAATTTTGGCCAAACATGTCCATTTTTGATCGAAAAATGATATTTTTGTATTTTTTTTTTACTACAAAGTTTGTGATGTTTTTACGTTCAGGAATAGTAAAAACAGTTTAGAAACGCTTCCGCTCCTTGGATTTGAAAAATTGGATCCTACGAACGAGAGAAAAAGTTTACGATTTCCCGTTCCAGGCTCTCCAGCGATAACAACCACCGACCAGCCGCCGCTCCGCAGCTCGCTGAAACAACTCGGCAGCTTCACGCCGTCGGCCCGCATCATCTCCAACGGCGCCTCCTCCACGCAACGCACCCCGGGTCGCGGCCTTTTCGTCGACACCAACGGCGACACTTCCGAGAGCATTACGGTAATTTTTAGCCCATTTTTTGTATACCATTTTTTAGCGCAAGCGCCAACTCGTCACGTCTCCGGAGAACAGCCTGCTCACCTCCGACCGCATCAAACGCTTCCGCGAGAATTTGGCCAAGTCTAGGCCCGAGGATAAGGTGAATTTTTGCTTTTTTTCGAGCTATTTTTCTGATTCTGTACTACAAAAACTGCCAAAATTTCGTTATTTTTTGCCCAAAACTTCCGCTTTTGGAGCGTTTTTATTCATCCCTTTTTCAGGCAAAACTCAGCGTGTTCTCCTCGCTGGAGCCGAAACTCCCTCGCCTCGACAACAGCACGTTCACCGCCCCGTCGGCACGCCAGAATCTCTCGGCAATGGACTCGCCCGGCGGCTCGTCCAACTTCTCGCACCTCTCCCGTCGCTCGGCCGCCCCATCACTGCAGTCGAACGTCTCGTCGAAGACGCGCAACATCCTCGAGCAGCTTGAGCGATGCTCCACGCCGCAGAGTGTGCGTTTTGGTGTTGTTTCGTTTTTTTTGCAGCTAGTTGCAGGGCCATAAAGGCTGTCGTTCCAACTATTTGGTTTTCTTTCTAGCTTTTGAGGGTTTTTGGTTCTAGAAAGCCCATGTTCGCTTTGAAAGGGTCATAAAAAAGCAGAAAAACACATTTTTGTCGTCAGGATGGTTTTTCGAGCTTGAAAAAAGTTTAAATTCGTGTTAAAAATGTTGACAACGATAGAAAAAAAGTTTAAAAACTTTTTTCTATCGTTCAACCCCATTTTCGTTTTGCAATTGTCGAAAAATGTTAGAAATCGTGTTTTTAACGTCAACGAGGTTTTTTTGCAATTTTTGAAATGTTTGAAATGCCGATTCTGTTTTGAAAATGTCGAAAAAACATCAGAAACATTTTTCGATCATTTGGAAGGTTTTTTCATAGTTTAGCGCGCGCTTTTTCGGTTTATGGAACTCAAAAACCGTTAGAACCTATTTTTCGTAATTTTCTCCATAAAACCTCGATTTTTCAGAACACCCAGCGCGTGCCAGCCTTTCGCACATCCAGCGGCGTCACCGAAGTGTGGAACACGTCTTGGCAAAGCGGCAACGGCTCTATGACGCGCTCCCAGATCCAGGCCACCGGCACCCCACCACCACTCCGCCGCCAGACCATAGAGGTATCAATCGCGGTTTTCTCCAAAAAATTCGTCTAGGTGCCCTCGCGAATGCAGGTGCTGACGAGCTCGCTGTCGTCGCACTACAAGAAGCCGTACTGGAGGGATTTGTCGAGGTCGAACACGGCGCCCAGCCCGTCCGGATCGGCGGCCGCGGCGGCTTCTCCGGCTCTGCAGCGCGTTCGGGATGGAGCCGGTGTTAAGGTATAGTTTTACCGATTTTTTGGATGTCTTGATTTTGATAAATAAATCGTTTTATTGTTTGTTTATCGTGTTTTGCGCTATTCTTCTGTCGTTAAAAAGTGGAATTTGCGTCGTTTTTCCTTAGAAATCGTTTTTGTTCTTTACAAAATTGGAGTCGATTTTAATTTAAATTTTGGGTGGCATTTTGTAGATGACGCCCCTTTTTACGTGCCAAAAATACGCTCATTTTTCCTTTGGTCTGATTTATCGCTAAAAAGCGGAATTTGCGTCGTTTTTCTGTAGATGACGCCCATTTTTTGTGGCGAAATAGCAAAATTTGATATGTGAAATTATATTTATTAAGTTTTAAAAATCGCTAAGTTTTGTTTGAATTATATTTTTGCTCTTTTCCAGATCTCTCCGCTCTTCGACCTCACAGCCCACCAACCGGCCGTCACCCCGAAAGAAACCGTCACCACCGCCACCACCGCGACGCCTCCACTCAAAGGTGCAATTTTGAGCATCAGCTGAAACTCCGCTTTTTAGGACCCGACGGCAAGAAGGGCCGCAACACGTTCAGCATGCAAGACATCGAAGAGAGCGGCGATGATGATATCCAGACGCTGACCGAGGCCAATGGACTGCCCATCACCGCGTTCGCCCCGCCCAAGGGATTCCTCGACAACTGCCTCTTCTCCTTTGCCGCGCCGGTCGAACGAGGACCGCAAGTGGTAAATTTTTAGACGTTTTTGAGCTGGATGAAATCCTGGTCGCTGTAACCTATTCTACGCTTCTTTGAGCGCGTCCCTCCTACGGGCTTAAAATCCTGCTCAAAACACTGGCAATGGAGCTTAGAATATGATTGCAATTCCAAATTGCCGTTTTTTTGCTACCATCGAAATAGTTCCGGTTGTCTAATTTTTAGGCTCTTTAGCCTCAGATCGGGATTCTGGTAGCCGTATTTTAATCTACGCTTCTTTGATCGCGTTGCCAGCTCATACGGGCTTCAAATCCCGCTCAAAACGCTAGCGAAAAAGCTTAGGATCAGGGCGGGTTCAAAATTATCGCTCTTTTTGGGTGATATCCTTTTTTAAAATTCAAGTTCTATTTCTTTCAAAAATCAATTTTTTTATGCACGTCAGGCCCGAATCCTGGCTTGATTTTAATCTACGCTTCTGGTACGAAATATTTATATTTCGGCACGTAAAAGCTTCAAATTCAGCACGAAAAGCTACTTGAAAGCTTTAGAATATAACCAGGGTAAAATTTAGGCCTCAAAGATTGACGACTTCGTCGAAATCGCCAAAAATCCTCTTTTCCAGCAAGCCACCGATGAAAGTGACGACGATTCCGAGGAGAAGCAGAGCAGTGGCACCGACGAGACCGACACCGAAGAGAACCAGCCACCCGCAGTTCCGCAGGTATTTTTTGGCGATCGAATCTGTAATTTTCCTTTTTACAGAAGAAGCTGCCCGTTTTCGGGGCGCCGACCGACAGCGAGACGTCCGGCGCCGGCACGCCCAGCTCGAGCAAGAACACATCGCCCGAGAGCCTCAACAAGACGCCGACTGTCGCCACGAACACCGCCACCACGACCACGGCGCCGAAATGGGAGTGCCCGACGTGCATGATGCGCTGGGAGGTATAGAATTTTGATTTTTCTATAGCCAAAAATGTGGTAAAAGTTATCGAATCCCTTATTTGTCGCTTTCTGACGAGCATTGTTGAAAAATCTACGTTTTTGAAAGGCGTTCTCGGGCTGAAAAAATGCGCAAATTTCGTTGAATTATTATTTTTTGCTTTTTCACCTGGTTTTTCGGTTCTAGAGCGAAAAATCGCATGTTTTTGGTTTGTTTTAGGCAGAAAATACACGCAATATTTTTTTGCGGCTAATGGGCTCGTCAAAATGCAAAAAAATGTGCTAAAGCCATTATTTTTTCGCTTTTTTGACGAGGTTTGGCTATTTTTATTTGTAAAATCGACGTGCAAAATGCGCAAAATTCGTTGTATTTTTTAGATTTCACTTTCTCACGGGATTTTTCCATTCAGAGCGAAAAGTCGGAATTTTTATAGTCTTTTTGTATACAGATATTGCCACCATTTCCGTTTTTATCTCTATTTTGCAGGAATCGACCCGGAAATGCGCGTGCGGCTACGACAAGGACGGCAAATCAACATCCACCGAGTCGACCACGTTCAAGCCGACCAGCTTCACCGCCCCGCCATCTACCACCACGGTCTCCTTCGGCTTCGGCTCGAAAACTGCCAAGCCGGCTGAAGTTGCGAAGCCCGCCGCCACGACCGCCAAGCCGACGACGTGCCCGGACTGCTGGAGCTCGATCCCCGCCGAAGCAAAGTCATGCCTATCGTGTGGCCATGTCGTTGGCGCTGCTCCTGCGCCTCTTCCTCCGGCTCCTTCCACCGCCACCACAACCTCCTCTGCCACCACCGAGCGCAAGGACTGGAGCTGCCCGACGTGTTTTGTCGGTAATAAGGTAGTTTTTGATGGCTAAAATTGCTATTCGGATTTTTCGGTTCTTTCGCATTATCCGGAGGAGACGATATTTTTTTTCTGTCTTATGCCTAGAAATTCCTAGTAACGTTAGAATAAGCGTTTTAATAGTGGTTCTGGCAAAATTGAATGATATTTTAAGTGGAAAAATTTGTTAAAAATTCGGAACTTTTTTTAGGTGGGATTTTTATTTAAAAGTAATTTTTTTTGTCTTTTGCATGAAAATTTGTAAAGTTTACGCTTAGGAATAATAAAAACCTTTCTCGCTTTATAGTAGAATCCTTCGAAAAATTCACCCCCCCCCCGATAATGCAAAAGAACCTGCAAAATTCGGTATAGTAAAAATCACAAAACTAAATTTTTCTGCTCACCCTGCAAGCTAAATCTCCTTTTTTGCAGGCCGACCAATCGAAATGCCCGTGCTGTGACCACGAGATGTACAAGGAGACCGCCGGCGGCGAGCAGGACAAGCCGAAGAGCGTCTTTGGCGCCAACGCGTTCAACCCCACCGCCGCTGCCAATGCTGGTAATTTGGATTTGCCCTGTAAAATCTCGATTTTAGGTGGTTTCAAATTCGGCACGTCGGCTGCAGCTGCTTCAACGAACGGCGGTCCCTCTTTCGGCATCAAGCCCGCCGAGGAGAAGAAGGACGAGCCGCCGAAATTCGGCGTCACTTTCGGTGCCAAGCCCGACGCGGACAAGCCGGCTTGTGAGCCATTTAAGAATTTTAGCGTTGAAAATGCCAAATTTTCGGTTTTTTCGATTAATTTATGTTGTTTTTAGCTACCCCCACCTTCGGCATGCCCAAGACAACAACAACAACGGAGAGCCCAAAACCCGCCGCCGCCTCCGGAACGTCGATTTTCGGCGCCGCCGCCTCGGCCATGAAGCCGTTCACTTTCGGAGCGTCGCCTAACGCCAAGGACGCCGCTTCCGCTTCATCCACACCTGCCGCCCCGGCTTCTGGACTCGTTTTTGGCGCTACGTACGTTTATTTTATTTTTACTTTTGGATCTAGCCTTTTCAAAAAAAGTCTAAAAAAGTTATAGGCGCCTCTGATAGGCGAAAAAAATAGACGCCGAGAAAGGAGACATTTTTGATAGAAAAATTATCAAAATCTCGCATAAACATGCCAAAAAATTATAGAAATGTCTTGAATGATGTTTTAGAAAATTTTTAGTTGTTAGAAACTTTTAGAAAAATTCAATTTAGGGAAAATAAACGTCAAGAAACGCCTTTTTTGCAGAAAGCCCATGTTCGGCCAGACGCCCGCCACCACCTCGGCCACTCCATCTACCGACGCCCCGGCCAAGACACCACTTTTCGGCCAAATCGACGGCGCCACCAAGCCGCTTTTCGGGTCTAGCCTTGCTGCACCAACTACAGACAAGCCCGCCGCCGCTGCTACGCCTTTCGGGCAACTCGGGTAAGTTTTACGATCGCTTTTTTCATCATTTTTGTTTAGTGGCGATCGGCCGCTGTTCGGCATGACGACGCCGGCGTTCGGCTCCTCATCTACCGCACCGGCCGCTGCTGCCCCGACGACTGCCGCCCCGAATTTCCCCGTCTTCGGCGCTTCCGCAACTACGGCTGCTGCCACGCCCGCCCTCAAGTTTGGCGAGCCGTCTGCAAAGTAAATTCCATTCTTTACCGAATTTTTCAAGCCTAAATTAAGAAAATGGGTATTTTGCGAGCTAAACTTGTCAATTTTTACCAAAATTTCGACATTTTCAAGCTCTTTTCAGTTTTTTAATGGGTTTTGCACTTCAAATATCGCATATTTTACTGAAAAAATTTCGTCTGGTCCATAATTTGATTTTTTTAACGAATTTTTCAACAGTAGATTTCTCTACCGAAAATTGTTAATTTTTAGCCAATTTCGAAATATTGAAGCTTTTAATAGTTTCTTCACTCAAAATCACCTAATTAATTTTTAGGCCTGTCTAGATTGATCAGGAAAATTCTGTTTATTATGTATTAAATATAAAAAGACCACGAAAAGTTTGAAAATTTTGTGAAAATGCAAAATTTGACAATTTTAAATCGAAAAATCAACAATGAAAAGATTACTTTTTACTGCCTAACCGACCCTCTTTTCCAGGATCTCATTCGGCCCCTCGACCACCACCACAAAAGCCGACTCAACCACCGAAGCGGCGAAGCCGCTCTTCGCTTTCGGCTCAACATCGGCCCCTTCTGTCTTTGGCTCATCAACGGGTTCAATGTTTGGCAACGGGTCTTCTTCTACTTCTCAAGCCGACGCCCCCGAGACGAAGCGCAAGATGTTCGAGCCGTCGGCACCTGTCGCTGCTGCCGCTGCCCCATCTACTGGCTTTTCGTTTGGCCCGCTGGGAGGTGGAGCCCCCGCCCCGGCCACCAATGGATTCAACTTTGGCGCTGCGTAAGGGATTTTTGGAGTTATTTAGCGTTTTACAATTTTTTACGATTTTTAAACGTTACAATGTGCAAAAATACACAAATATTGGTTTTCCACCGAATTTCATAATTTTTTATAGTTTTCTTACAAATTTCTCTTTTTTAAAACGTTTTAATTTGCAACATAGCTAGATTTGAGATTTTTCTAATTTTATTAGCGTATTATATTTGTAATTTTGTCATTTTTGAACGAGAAAAATCGTAAAATTATGAAAAAGGGCAAAAATATGAATTTATTTTAAAGCTTGAAGTTGCCTACAGTTTCTTTGAAGCTCTCATTTTTAAAAAGTTTTCGATGTGTTTTTTTAAGTTCTGGGGTTATTTAAGGGCCTCTGAATGCTAAAAATCTACATTTTGAGTGAAAAATGGCGTAATATCGACTTTCCAGGAAAACGGCACTTTTTAAAGATTTACTTAGAAAATTCTAATTTAACAAAAAATTTCGATGAAAATGACGCTAAGTTGAACATTTCTAGACCGGCTCAACCATTCGGCAGCTCGGCCTCGGCCCCCGTCTTCGGCGCCCCCTCATCCTCCATCCAGTCGACGCCCAGCTTTGCCGCCCCCACCGCGGCCCCGACGTCGTTCAACTTCACGATGGGAGCACCGGCTGCCGCCCCCACGAATGGTGCCCCGGCCCCGTTCGTCTTCGGCTCGTCGGCCGCCCCGGCGCAGAACAGTACGTCGATTTTCGAAAGCCTGATCTACCATTTTTTTCAGATCTGAACGGCGGTTTCTCGATGGGTGCCCCGATGCCCTCGTTCAACGCGCCGCAGCAGCCGTCGTTGGATTCGCCGTTTGCCTTTTCGTGAGTTTTTTAACTTATTAAGTTTTAACTTAACTTTTTAACTTACTAATTTAAAGTGGTTTTTAATCCCTAGTGATTTTGCCACGCCCGCGCTACGCAACGCAACGCGCCGTAATTCCATTGCGTAACTGCTTTTAGTGGCGAGTTTAGCGCGTTGCATATCGCAGCGCGCACGCTCGCCTTTTGCGACGAGTGCGAGGCGTTCGCGTGGCAGCGCAGCGCGGCAAAATTCGAGGCTATCCACAGCGCGAGCATTCGGCTTTTACGACAAATTCAAGGCGTTCGGGCGGGCGTACGCGCGGGAAAAATTCTAAGAAAAATTTTCTTTAAAGCTCGTGTTATTTTTCTAATAAAATTACACCATTCAAAACAATTTTTCCAGGTCTACAACTTCATCGGGCCCGCAGCGGAAGCTCGCGGCGGCGCGGAGACGGTTGACCGGCAAGAAATGAGCGCCACCTTCTACCATCATTTTTGCGCCAATTTCCGCTCGTTCTCCTCGTTCTCCACTGTCTGCTCGTGCTCCCCGTCCCCGCAATTTTCTCTCTAAACATAGCGAATTGTGTTTGTTCGTTGGTTTGTTTGTGTGTGTGATCGTTATCCGAATCGGTGAGCCCCTCTTCCCCAATTTTTCCCCCAAAATTCTTGTTTGTTTTTTTGAAAAATTCGCCCCGTCATTCTCCTCTAAATTCTTGCCCCTCCCCATTGATTAGTATAGTCGCTAGATACGTTCCATATCGTTGCGCTGCTGCCCTCCTTCCCCTCGTTGTTCTGTTGTCTCTTTCCCCCTCGTTGTCCCTCTCCCCTCTCTGCCTGTCCTCCTTGGGGTTGTTGGGCGCGTTCCGGCGGGATCGTGTCGTCGTCGTCGGCTAGCCGGCTGCTCCCTAAAAAAGTTATTTGAGATAAAATTTATGCTGTCCTGACGTTTTATTCGCGTTTTTCAGCTTCAAATGACGGCTTTTTATCCGATTTATCGTCAAAAATCGTTTCAGAAAAAACATGTTTATTTTTAGCGTATAAAATATCGTTTTTGGACGATTTTTCGTTGCCAAATTGCCAAAAAAATTTGAAAAGGATTTTCCGATAAAAAACGAGTTTGAGCAGTTCAGAAAAATTGTCTAAATTATATAGTTTTAATCTCTGGACAGTTCGAGCTCGTCGTTTTGATGAAAAACCGGCGAAAACCGCCCAGGTTGAACTGCTCGAACTCGATTTTCTAGACAAAACGTCGACCGGAACGCGCCTCAAACCCCAAAAAATTCCCCGCCCCCCACTGACCCTCCCCGCACGGCAGCTCGCTGTTGCTCAACGGCCCCTCATCCTCCACGTCGTTCTCCCCGCCCGTTAGAAGTATATCGAATTGTTGTTGTCCTCTTAAAAATTTCTATTATTACCGCGTGACACTTGCGGCCCAAATAATTTATTTTTTAAGGTTTTTACAGGTTTTTGGATGTATTTTTCCAGATTTTTACGCTTCCGGAACGCGAACGCCGCGCCCCTCCATTACATAATCGATTACGACGTTTTATAGCGGCCAAGCGGGGCGTGCGCGTTGCGTGTCGCGATAAAACTAAATTTGGCTGTTTTGGCCTAATTTAAACGATTTTCTATCAAAATTTAGGGCCGCAAGTGTCGCCAAACTCCCCAAAATTGACTTCCAATTCGTTGCCCCCCGTTTCCGTTATTCGCCCCCCTTTCGCCCCCCAAAAAAATTCACGGACAATTGGCCGGTAAAAGTGTGTGTTTTCGCGCGAGCAAAAACTACCCGTTAGCAATTGTGATTTGATGTATTCGGCCCCTCACCCTGTTCTCTCCACTCTTTATTTCATTGATTTCCTGACCACACTTCTCTCGCAGATAAACGCGTCGCAATTATTCTATGGAAATTCGATTTCATGGATTGCAAAGTACACACGAATGTCTCGAAAAAATTTGAGAGTATTTGAGGAGTAATTGATTAGAACAATTTTTAGGGTCGGAATCGAGCGGCGAACGGGGCGATGGCCAGCGAGGCGTGGAAACGCGCTTCCACCATTATACTGTGTGGGTTTTTGGGTGGAATCGGAGGTTTAGAGGGTCAAAAAGACGGTTTTCCAGGTGTAAAAGCGTAGGAAAATGAGCCAGAGCTCCTAGAATTCGGATAAAAAGTTAGATTTGCCTGCAAATTGAGGACACGGCATGGCTGCGAGTACTTCTTTAGGATAGCTTCTTTGGGGACCTTGACGTTTTTCAACGTTAAAATCTAATCGATTGAATGGAAATGCGAATTCTGAGCAAGATGAAGCGTTTAAAAATCACCTAACTTCCTGGAAATCGATAGAATTTGGCGCATTTTGAACGTTTCCTAAGGTGCAACACTGGAAATACTCTTCGACAGACGCTCCGGGTAGCTAGCGGGTTTTCAAAAGACGCTTTTTCCAGCTTTATGAGGTTGCTAAATTCTAAAGCCCAACGAGAACACTGCTCGTCAGCCCTTACCAAAAACGCACTTTGGGGGGGCGGCGTCTCTCTCCCCGCGGATAGTGGGTTAACTCCCCGGGCGAGCCCCGCGCACCCCCCGGGTTCGGTTCCTCTCGGGTACAAATCCCTCCATTTCATGAAAATTCTTTTGCTTTTTGCTCCAATAGTATCACAAAGCCTCTGGGAGGCAGTAATCCAAATCAAACTAGCGAGTTACGGTTAGAATTCGGAAAATAGCGGCCAGAAGGATTTTTGCCCGAAAGGACCCCAAAACAGTCGCGGATTCGCTATAAAATCAGTTTTTGAAGGCGGCGGGTCAATTTTTAGCTAAATCTCAAGATGTATTACCAGTTGGGGCCTTTACTTTAGTAGATTCGGACATTATCTTACAAGCTGCCGCCTCGTTTTTTGAAAAAAAATTGGTGTTTGAACCCATTTCCTGAAACGACACATGATAATTCAGTAATTCTCGATTCACGCTCTCCGATTGGATATAATTATGTAGAAAATGGCCTTATAAAGTCCGATTATTCGAAGCTCCAAATTATCGCTTTCAAAAATTGTTTAGTTTTCCAAAAGCTTTTATATTTCAGTCAGAATAGTATATTTTTAGTTCGCACAACTCATTAACAACTTATTGAAGGTAGCTTATAGCAAGAGGACGAAACGCTCGATGTAAAACCACTTTTTCGGAAATTTGTGAAACTTTAGGCTCAAATAACTCCTTATTTCCTTGAGAACGCCCTCTGCAACCCTCACCGTTCGATAGAGAATTTTTATCTCTATCGATTCGTCAAGCCTCCCGAATTTTCGAAATCATGCCAAAAAAGTTATGGCAAGAAAACTACAAACTTTGCTTTTTCTAATATGGGCGGCGCCGCGGCACAGGGACCAGTGGCAAAAGGCGCGCCCCGTACTAAAGTGCGCTTTGACGAGCCGTGAGAAAAAGATGGAGGCTTCACTAAAAACTAGTGAAACTGATAATAACTAGTTTTTCAGTATCAAAATCGACGCGTCGTGTGTTGATGTTGGAACGTGGGGCGACGGCCCCTTTCATGCCATCTCTACATGTATTCCCGGGTGGAGTATGCGAACCCAATGACGCCAAACTCGGTGATGACGGCAAGGCGGCTGCTTTGAGGTTTGTTTTCAAAGCTTTGATCAACTTTTTGATTCAGGGAACTCTTCGAAGAAACGGGGCTCGTTCCGTTGGCAAATGGCCAGGCCCTGACTGCCGCTACTGACGAGAAACTCGCCGAATTGCAGTTGTCGACTAGGAAGGAGCCGAATGCCTTTGTCAAGGTGATTTTTAAGCGATTTTGAGGACAATCCCTTATTTCAGTACTTCTCGGGTCTCTCCTCAGCCATTCCCTTCTCTTCTATCTATCGATGGTCAAAATGGCTGACCCCGAATTATGGCAAGAAGCGATACATGACCGAATTTTTCGTGTTGCCGGTCGAGGGAGAGCCGCAGACCAAGTACGGTTTTTTACAAATTTTCTACGCTTTCCTTTTGCAGGATTTGCACTCGTGAGATGACGTCGGCGGTGTGGATCGAGCCGCTCGACGCGCTGCCCCTCGCCTTCAGGGGTACCCTCGATTTGCCACCGCCTCAAATATACGAATTGACACGACTCGCACAGGTTGGTTTTCTCTCGCTCTCTCTCTCTCTCTCTCTCTCTCTCTCTCTCTCTCTCTCTCTCTCTCTCTCTCGCTCTCTCACGCTCTCTCTCTCTCTCTCTCCATCTTTCACTCTCTCGCTCGCGCGCTATCTCTCTGTCTGTCTGTCTGTCTCTCTCTCTCTCTCTCTCTCTCTCTCTCTCTCTCTGCCTTCATAGAGCTCACAGCTATCCGATTACGCCATGAAAATAAGATTTGGGTTTCGCCAGAATCGATTACGACATAAAAAATGGTTTAATCAATTACCCTATGAAATTTCGGGATTTTTTTCGTTCTAATTTGGTGTAATTTAGACGCCAACCGATCAGCTCGACAAAGCCGAAAACAAGACGATTATTTGCCCCCAACAGGTCGTTTTTAGGCGCCATAATTTCAATATTTGTTTTAGTTGACGGGCAAGGCGAGCGGTGCCGTGGCGTTCATTTACCCGGGCGATCGATTGTATAAAGATGACGATCAATCATATCTCTATCCACCCGAAATTGTCGATGATGTCAAGGTATCGGTTTACTTGTTTTGCCCGATATACCTATTTTTTTTTCAGCTAGCCGCCGGCGCAGAAGATGCTCCCCTTCATCGTTGTGTCTTCCCCACTCGGCCATCAACAAAGGGATGTCGACTATATTTGCAGAAGATCCCCAAGCAGTACAGGTAGCAGTTTGGAATATAGGGGCTACCAGAGATTATTTTTGAAATCCGGAGCAGGTTATGCCTTCCGAAGTTCCTAAAATTTGTAATTCGGGTAGGCTAACGAAGTGGGAGGGCTTGCAGAGACCGTTTCGGAGATCAGGGGCCGGCTAGCAGAAATTATTTGGGAATTGAGATTAGAAATCGCATAGCAGAGATTGTTTAGGAAAACAGGGGGACAAGCTAACAAAGATCCTTTGGGAAAATCGGCGGGCTAGCAGAGATTATTTAGGAGAACAGGGTTAGATAGCAGTGACGCTTTAGGAATTTGGTAATCAGGCAGCCTAGCAGAGATTCTTTGCGGAATGCAGAGGGGCAGGCTAGCAGGCATCATTTGGGAATCCGAGGCCGTCTAGTAGCTATTTTTTTAGCATTCTTGAAAATTTTAGGGCAGGCTAGCAGGGACAATTTGAGGAATTTTTTGCCAATTTTTCCCAATTTATCTCTACTTCTTCAGATTCCACCGTTTCGACACGCGCAACAAGGAACTCGACGAGATCAAGCTCGACGCCTGCAAAATGTGACAAAAATTGCACAAAGTCGAATTTAAAGAATTTTTATGTACCGAAATTTACTTGCCTTTTTCACGCGAATTTTATGTAATTATTTAACGAAAATTAATACAATTTAATTAGATGTAAAATCCTGGATTTTCCCCAATTAAAAAAATGTATTTTTTTGCGTCTTTTTGTGATCTGATAGAGTTATTATAGCTGGTTTTTCGTGCCTTTTTGTATGATTTTATTACTGTAATAATAGTGTAATTTGTACCGTATTTACTGTTAAAATAAATCTCATTTTATTGTACTAAAAATACGCTGGAATGTCTCATTTCTTCGCCTTCCTCTCGGCCAAATGTTTCTCAGCGTACCGCGCGTCGGCCACCAACATTTCGGCGATGTTCTTGCTGAGTACCTGGAAACGAGAGAGTGGTGAGAGGGAAAGAGGGAGAGAGAGAGTGCAAGAAGGATAAAATCAAGAAATCTTAAAAATTAAATTTCCGAGTAAATTCAGGTTTAGTTTTTTGCGATTATTTCGATTTTCCGACCGATTTCTATCGACACCCAGGGGTAATGTAAAGGAGTACATTATACCATAGGAAAGAGGAAAACGAGCTCTATCAAACGGTATACTGTAAGCTACCGTACACCATTGCAATTTGATTTTATGGGGGCCTCAAATGTGGAAAAATTTCAAAATCGTCTACTTTCCGGCCAATTTATCTTGACGCCTAGAGGTACTCTAGCCAGGTATAATATACCATTCGAAAGAGGAGAACGAGCTCTATCTAATGGTGGACTGTAGACTACCGTACCCCACCGGAATATCATTTTATGGCGCCACAAAGTAGAGATTCGACATTTTCTTTTTTCGAAATTTTTCACTTCCAAGCCGATTTTTGTAAAAACCATTTTTTAGTTTCTCGAATCCGAATCGAACTGACCGCTTTTGGGATGGAAGTGCCTGGGAAATCGACGGAGACCAAATAATCGACAATGGCCGTCTCCGGATCCCCTTTCTTCTGACGGAAACAACCGGCCACGATGTTCGCTTGGCCTCTGCAGAAAGTTGCGGATTATTGATTAGTTAGCTCAGTTTTATTTCATTTAACTTTTATCGAAATTTACAAGGAAAATACGCTGCGAAACCCCACTAAAAATGAATTTGTAAGTTTTTGGACACTAAAGTTAGAAATCAGATTGTTTATGGCGCCTCTTTATGGCCTGAAAAAAAATACCTCTTCTTCTTTGGCCAAACGGGGATATCATTCTCGAAGCTGGCGGCCACCACAAACCATTCATCCTCGATACGACGCCACATACGGCACACCACGAAATCACGGCCTTTTACGACCACCACATCTGAGGTCGAGTACTAGAATAGTTATCAGTGATCACCACGATTCCCAAATGGTCTATGCTAGTTGCCTGCCTGCCAGCTAGCCGAATCGTGCAAACTTTGGACCCTTTTTTCAACAAAATTCTCGGCTAACCTGCCCCTTCAAAACTTACATGAATGATGTCGGCCGTAGGGGAAAGACTGACCACTTTTTCCACCGCGTGAACCTGAAATTGGGTGATTTTTAGTTGCGGTACCGTATCCCATTTTCCGCTCCACTTACCTGCCCGTCCTTGACCTAATTAGGGACAGCCGTTTGGCGCGCGCCCCTACCGTAACCCCAGCCTCTCATTCTCTCTCTCTCTCTCTCTCTCTCTCTCTCTCTCTCTCTCTCTCTCTCTCTCTCTCTCTCTCTCTCTCGCCCTCTCATTCTCTCTCGCTCCTCTCTCTCGCGCTCTCTCTCTCACTCTCTCTTTCTCTCTCTCCCTCGCTCTCTCTCTCGATCTCTTGCTCTCCCTCTCTCTCGCTCTCTCTCTCGCCCTCTTACTCTCTCTCGCTCCTCTATCTCTCACCTGTGGATTCCAGCTAGGCGTATCCTCAATCTCATTCCAATGATGCTGAAAAATGTCTTCAGCCGCAGCGTTGAACGTTTTCTAAAACTAGCCAAAATTTTGATAATCCTCTCTCTCTCTCTCTCCCTCTCTCTCCCCCCTCTCTCGCTCCCTCACCGTCAATAAATAGCATTTCCCAATAGGTAGATGTCTATTGTAGCAAATGTCTCCTTTTGATTCGCATTTCTTTTTCCATTCCTAAAACTGAGAGTTGGATTTTGTAGTTTAATGCTAGAGTAAGCTTTTTTATTATTTTTCTACAATACCTTCCTCTCAGCGGTCTCTGGACTATGAAAGATAGAGATGGCTTCAGGAAATAGACGAGCTGTCTGACGAAGGGCTGTTGAATACTGTAATGAGATTGTATTTTGTACTCCATGCTAGAAAAAGTAATTCTCTAACTCTGTAAACGACCGACCCTGGGATTATCGGATTGCTCGACGATTCCAAGCAGTTCGACGCTGCCCATTTTTCTTGAGGTTGCTCGGCAAGCTAAATCCCGGTTTTCGAGCAGAAATACATCTAGAGAGAGAGACAGGGAGAGCGGGAGCGAGCGAGAGGGAGAGAGAGTTCCAAATTCGCAAAAATTTTGTCTCATTAATTCCGTTGGGAGCTTTTGAAAAATCAATACACAATCGTGGAGAAAACAGGCGGAAAATGTTTGTTGTTCGCCGAAAAAAACGGGCATCGGAAAGGGGGCGTGGAAATTGAGTCAAGGTCATTTGAAAAGCGGGGAGGAGGAGAATGATATGTGATTCGACAACACGAAAAACCCAGGAAATTCGAGTCTTCGAATCGCCCTTCTCAGAAATGTAGAAAACAAATAAAAAACCGCGAATGGGAAGTGAGAAATGACGACGGGGAAGAGTAGTGTTGCGTAGTGTTGACTTAGTAGACTGCAGGACCCTAAATGGTTCCTAAATGGTCTCTGCTAGTTGTCCGACTGTCAGTTTGTCTATTACTAAAATCTAGGGTCTAATTTTTCGCAAATGACCTCTGCTAGACGGCTTTTTTGGAATTCGACTATCTGTCAAGCCGTCTACCGATTTCTCAAAGAATCTTTGCTAGCCTGCCCCACTGCATTCCCAAAGGGTCGCTGCTAGTTGTCTGTCTGTCAGTTCATCTAATTTTTCGAAGGTTTGACTAGTTTCCCCAAATTATCTCTGCTATCTTGCCCTTGATTCGTCAAATTGAACTGCAAAGAACCCGTAATATTTATCGATCAAAATTTATCACAAAACCGAGGAATGAAACACAGAAAAATCAGGCAAATGGTCACGATTCCGGTTCCGTTTTTTCCGGTTGCCGTTCGTAGGCATCGATTCTTTTTGCAGCACGGTCGAGTTCTGAAAGTCCGCTTTTTATTGTTGTCACCACCCCTTTAAAATCTTGGAAAATTGACATTTTAAGCTTTTTAAAACTCTAAAATTCTAAAAAATCTTCTACCGGTCAATAGGAACGAGAAAAGGGGCGGGGCCATCTTTAAAGTCCGTTTTTCTGTCTTCCCATCCACCGTAGACTCCAGATTTACATGGCTTCCATCTTCATAGACGCGATCGATATGGAGGGATGGTTCTGAAAGGTTCTTTTCGACCCAGTTCCTCTTTCTCTATCACTCTCTCTCACTCTCTCTCGCTCTCTCTCTCTCTCTCTCTCTCTCTCTCCCTCTCTCTGTCTCTCCCCCTCTCTCTCGCTCTCTAACTCTCCCTCTGTCTCTCTCTCTCTTCCCCCCCTCTGTCTCTTCCTCTCTCTCTCGCTCCCTAACTCGCTCGCTCTCTCTCTCTGCCTCGCTCTCTCTCTCACTCTCTCTCGCTCTCTCTCTCTCTTCCTCTCTCTCATACCTTTTGGAGCCTCAGCTAGCAGTTTAGCCCGTAGCTTCTCGTAGCATCCAGCGTAGACCTTGGAGAGTTGATTGGCGTGTTCTGGAAAAGGGAAAGCTAGCAGATACAATTTGCGGAATCGATAGACTGACTGTCAGATAGACAGCCATCTAGATTGGCTGGCTAGCAAAGATCATTTGCGGAATTCCCGGACTGACCGGCAGCTAGACAATTTTCGAGTGGGGCATGCTAGCAGAGACAATTTGTGGAAAGCTCTGGGCAAATTCTCGAAAATAACCGATCTAGAAAATGCAATTTTCGGCCAACTGACAAACAGTCAACTAGCAGAGATCATTTTGGAATTTCTAGACAGGCTAGCAGAGACCATTTGCGCCAATTTGCATACCTGAAGGCACTCCCAGCTGTTCCAATTCCATGCCCAGATCCTTTGATGAACATCCTGCTTTGGCCGCTTTCTCCAAAACGAGTCGGACCGTGAAAAAGAGGCGCAGGGCGGCTTCTTTTGCTTAAAAAACCCTCGGGTTACGGTAGACTGGATGGCAGTTTAGATAATAGAATGCATTAATACTTACCAACTCCTCCCTGTCCGGTATATTTCGCCGTTTCCGCTTCGTTCATCTCCTTTCTTCCCTCTTGAAGTGAGAGAGAGGCAATCGTGCAGAGAGTCTTGAATTTCAGGGCGCTCTGAAATCAATGGTGTTTGCTAGCTTGCCTTCGCTTGCTATCGGCCTCAAAAAATCTCTGCTAGCCTGCCCTGGATTCCCAAAAAATCTCAGCTAGCCTGCTCCAAGCGGCTAAAAAAAATCCCAAAATATGGAATTTAGACTGTAAATCTCCTCAAATGGTCTCTGCAAGCTTGCCCTTCTAGAATTCATCTATCTGCCATCCATCTACCCGGTCCTCAAAAAATCTTTGCTAGCCTGCCCGAAATTCCCAAAAAAGCCCCGCTAGCCTCCTGTTTTTTTTTAATTCTAGCTGCTATTCGGTCTAGCGATTCCCAAATAACCTCTGCTAGCCTGCCAGTATGGAATCCATCTATCTGCCATCTATTCTACCCATTCCACAAATTTCCTCTACCAGCCTGCCCCCAATTCCCCAAAAAATCGACTCACCAAATGCGAAAATTCGGCCATTTCTGCCAGCAGCCAATCCGGGCAGTCCATGCCATTCAAAAAGCGGAAATGCTGAAAATAGCTGTACTGTATGACAGTTTAACTAAATCATACCATAGCTAATTTATTTCGTAGATTTTTAGAAGGTTTTGGTGGTTATTTTGGCCTGGAGCCGACTTTTTGGGGTCTCTCTCGGGGATGGGTTGCTAAAACGCGCCCCTCCCCCTCCTCTCTGTCTGCCCCCTCTCTCTTCTCCCAATCCCTCCCCCACCCCGCCAAGGGGCTACCGTTCGAATTTCCGGCCCCCGGGGCCCAGCCAGGCGAGTTGTTCGAGGACTGGCTTTTTTTTGCAAGTTTTTTGCGTCTATTAATGCGAATAATTTTTGGAAAAGAAGCAAACTAGCAGAGATCTTTGAGGAATCGATAAACTGACTGGCAGATAAAGTTTTGGGGCCGGGAGAGTTAGCAGAAACGATTTATGAATTAAGGGCAGGCTGGCAGAGGCCTTTAGCGAATTTTTGACTAATTCTTGGGGTTCTATTAGTGCGGAATGAGGCAGGCTAGCGGAGGTCTTTGAGGAATCGATAGCCTGACTGGCAGTTGACAGAACCGAGACCATTTGGGAATCCCCGGGTAGCTAGCAGAGTTGCTTTGAGAAGCAGCAAACTAGCAGAGACAGTTTGAGAAGTGAGGGCAAGCTAGCAAAGACCATTTGGGAGTCCCGGGGTAGCTAGCAGGGTTTCTTTGCTAGCAGAGACAATTTGGGGGATTTCCGCTTCTCCCCCTCCTCTTTTTGGCCATCCATCTTCGTGGGAACGACCTCTTCTTCTTCCCTTTTTTGAGTGAAGAGGTTGTCACTGGCTGGGGGTTTTGATGTCCTCTGGGTATTCTGAAGGAAAAGAGGGTAAAGGAAGAGTATGGGAAATGACTCCCCAGGGGAAATGGAACAACTCAAGTACGATGGATCGACTCGAAACACTTCTTAGGCTTTGTAAAAGTATCTGTACTTCCGCAAATGGTCTCTGCTGGTTGGCTGCCAGTCAGTTAGCCTAAAAATTTACTTTATAGCCTGTACTTTTTCGCGAATGGTCTCTGCTAGCTTGCTCTTTCCGGAATTCATCAATCTGCCAGTCACTCCATCGATTCCGCAAGTTGTCTCTGCTAGTTTGCTCTGGATTCTCAAATCCCATAGATGGCGGAGAAATCCTAAATTGTCTCTGTATCCTGCCCATATATCTTAAATTATCTTTGCTAGAATGCGTATCACTCCTCAATTGTCTCTGCTAGCCTGTCTCGCTAAACAAACATTTTATTTTCCGAGTTTCATTAGCATTCTCCGGTTTTTTATGGCTGGCCTCCCGCTTCGGAGCCAAATTTTTCCGGCGTAATTGGATTAAATGGCCACGAAGGGGAGGAGGAGCAGCCGAAAAATTGGACTCAAATGGTCAATGCTCTATATTTCGAGTTTGGCTGCTTGTCGCTCCATTTTGCTTGACATTTCTTTAAGCGCCGCTGCGGGTTCGCCTCAATAGCCCTGGCTTCACGGTACCTTTAAAGCCGTAAATTCCTGCTTACTGTCGGTCCGTTGGCTACAGTAACGAGGTAAAAGAGCGAGAGAGAGGGAGAGAGAGAGGGAGAGAGGGAGAGAGAGAGAGAGAGGGAGGGAGAGAGAGCGAGAGAGAAAAGGGAGAGAGTGCTAGAGAGAGAGGGAAAGCGAGAGAGAGAGAGAGAGAGAGAGAGAGAGGAGGAGAGAGGGAGAAAGAGCGAGAGAGAGATGAAAAAGGTCCAGGTTGTTGTGAGTGGCTGTTGGGGCGATAGGGCGGCATGGAGTAATGGCGTTGTTTTTGAGTATCGGTAGAGGGAGGCTCTTCTTCCTTACGACCCTTTATCCCTACCCAACTAGTGGGGGAAAGAGAGACACGCAGGCAAAACGAACGCTTCTGTTTTCAATCCCCCGCCGGCATATGATACAACCGGTGGATCGAAAGCCAAGCCCGTATTTTCAAGAAGGGCAGGCTAGCAGAGGCCATTTGTGGAATTTTAGGTCGGAAATGATGAAACTGGGCGGTCTGACTGCCAGTTAGAACGATCTCTCTCTCTCTCTCTCTCTCTCTCTCTCTCTCTCTCTATCTCTCACTCATTCTCTCTCTCTCCTCTCATTATTTCGGAACCTAAAAGCGTGTCCCCTGCCTAGTCCATGCTAGACATCGATTCCCCCCTCTTCTCTCCCTCCCTCCACGAAACGCGCCTTTCTGAGCAACAGCCAGTGAGAGAGATAGGGAGAGAGGGGCCCAGGGCCCTCCCTTCCCTCTCATTCCTTCCTTCCTCTTCCCTCCAATGCCACAACAACCCCGCTATACACAACCCACCCACCTCACACCCCCCTTTACCCATCTCCCGAAAGACGAAAATACTCATTCCGTTCCGTAGGATTACTAATTACATACCTCTTTTTAGTGGTTTTCTCTTTACAGCCTGCCAGATTGACCAAAAAACGAATAATTTTCTCAGATTGCTAATTGCACGTTCAAGTTCGATGCTTTTTGGCTTTACTGGATGACAGACAGCAGAAAAAATCACTCTACTCCACAGTAAACCTAATTACACCGCTATTTTTAGTGGAATTCTCCTTGCTGCCTGCCAGACTGACTAAAAAAACGAATAATTTTCTCAGACTGCTAATTGCACGTTCAAGTTCGATGCTTTTTGTTTTTCTGGATGACAGCCAGCCGGGGAAATATCTAAAAATCGCTTCAGTTTCGCCACATTACTAATGACACATCTCTTTTTGTGAAATTCGCTTTTCTGCCTGCCAGGTTGACTAAAAATTCGCGTAGATTTGCCAGATTGCTAATTACAAACTGAAATTCGATAGTTTTCACTTTTCTGGACGACAAGTAACCGGAAAAGTTGCTCTAATTCCGCCGCATTACTAATTACACAGCTGTTTTTAGTGCAATTCTCCTTATTGCCCGTCAGATTGACTAAAAAGTTGGATAATCTTGCCAGATTGCCGATTACATTTTGAAATTCCACATTCTTGCGTTAGCTGGATGGCAGCGTGCTGAAATAATGCCTAAAAATCGCTCTAATTCCGCCGGACTACTGACAACAGGCCTCTTTTTAGTGGGATTCTCTTTACTGCTGCCAGTTTGTCACAAAAAAAACGCTACTAATCGTACCCTTGATTTTGCTCATTTTTTGCGCCCCTTCCCCCCGAAACTTTCCCAATCCAATCGCTCAGTGTTTTTGAATGTTTTTGAGATGGGGAGGGGGTGCGGTCGGTCAGTGGTTGGGGGCAGGTTGTATTTCTGCACCCGATTTTCGTATCTCTCTCACTCTCTCGCTTTCTCTCGCTCTTTCTAAGCGAAAAAGAGGATATTTATGGGTGTTGCTGGGTGGAAAGGTGAAAAGATAGCAAATGCTCTGTGATCTCCCTCTCTCTCACGCTCGCTCTCTCCACCCCCAAATAACCCCTCTACAATCCCCCCGTATCAGCTCCCGCCTATCCCCCCATTCAATCCCATGTTTGTGTGTATTTTTTGCGTATCGGCCTTTCATGTTGCCATCCAGAAAAGCGTTTCCTAAATTGTCATTGCTGGTTTGCCCTGGATTCCCCAAGGAATTCTGCAAGGTGCCCCTTTCTCTTCATTCCTCAAGGAATCTCTGCTAGCTAGCCCAAATTCTCCAATTGTCTCTGCTAGCCATCCCCTGTGTATCCGATTCCACTCATTTGTTTTGTGTGTACATCCACACGGACTGCAAAGAAACCGCCGGAGGGGCGAGGCTTTACACTTTCCCGGCTCATTTCCAAATCTTGGCTCTCTCTCTCTCTCTCTCTCTCTCTCTCTCTCTCTCTCGCTTGCTAGAGGCCTGTTTTCTGCCCCTCCCAAGTCCGTTGCTTTCGAAATTGTCCACCCTAAATCTTGTGCCGAATTGGCCAAGCTGCATCTTGCGATTAGTCAGCATTTTTGGCAAAGTTCCAGAAATCTGTCTTTTTCTGGGTATTTCTATGAATTTTGCCTTGCCGGTCCCTTTAAAACGAATCTGTAACTAATTTCCGAGACTCTGAGCAAAAAGCAAAAAGTTTTGCCGCGGCCGGGGCTCGAACCCGGGTAGTGTGCGTGGGAGGCGAGAGCTTTACCAATCGGCTACGCGGTCTTTGACGGTTTTTTGCTTTTTTTTTGCTTTCTAGCTATAGATTTTTGCCTTGCTGGTCTCTTTAAAGTGCTAACTGCCTGCCTGTCCAGTAGCTTACCTATCTGCCCTGAATTCTGTGTGTAGTGAGTCTGTCTGTCACTCGATTTGTATGTTTCCCTCTGTCTGTCTGTTTCTCTGTCTGTCCGTTTGTCACTCTCTCTCACTCTCTCGCCCTCCATCCCATTCCATGAAAGGCGAATGTTTGCGCAATCACCCGCCACTCGCGCCCCTTTTTCCACGCATTTCCAAAAAATAGCCACCCCCACCCGCCGAGTCGACTGCAACCCAATCACATCACAATTCTAGACGCCCGGAATCGTGTTTCTTTTCTGTCTGTCTGTCTGTCTTTCTCTCTCGCTCTCTCTCTTTCTCTAACTCTCTCTTTCTCGTCTCGCCTAGCTTTCTGAACAACTTTTTAAGCATTATTCTCGAAATTTTTGCTATTACGGGCTAGCTAACAGTGATCATTGGCGGAAAGACTAGACTGGCTGCCAGAAAATCCAAATCGATAACGGCAGGCTAGCAAAGGAAATTTGATTGGATTTCCAATCCTAAAACCAGATTTTCGACCGAGCGGCCAGGCAGCCAACTAGCAGAGGCCAATTGGGATATCCGAGGGCCAACTATCAGAGACACTTTGCGGAATCGGTAAACTGAATAGCACAGATCATTTTAGAGGAAGGCTAGCAGAGATTCTTTGCGGAAATCCGGCTGCCTTGTCCAGATTGGCCCAGTTTACATAGTCGTGTGGGCGTTTCGCCCCGTAGCCTTGGAACCAGTTGTGCCCTCAGGGGGAGAGAGGAAGGGATCGGACAAATTGCGCCATCTGGATCGAGGTGGAGGAGGGGGATCTGGCGGGAATTGTGGATCGATGTTTTGAGGAGCAGGAGGTGGGGGAGCAAGAGACCCTTCACAATACTCCAAGGACGCCGCGGGGATCAGCGTTTTGACAGGCTGGGCAAACTTTGGAGACGTTTCCCCAAGAAATACTGCTAGGCTGTCAGTCAGTTAAGCGATTCCCCAAAGATCTTTGCTAGGTTGCCTCAGGTTCGCTAATAATCTCTGCTAACCCGCTAGCTGCCTGCCAGTTTAGCGATTCCGCAAATGATCTTTGCTAGCTTGCCCTGAATTCAGGATTTCCAGGACCATAACCATTGTATTGTGCGGGGCAGTGAAGTCCTCCTCCCCCTCCAAGGACGCTTTTGTATGAGCATTCAAGACCCCTCCCCCTTCCTTCCCTGCTATTTCTTTCCGCTTCTTTCTTCCTTACGCTTCTTCCGCTCCCGTGCCCAAATTGCCCCCCACCCCCTCCGCCAATGCCATCCAAGAAATCGCGCCATCCCAAGGAAGGCGGAATTGTTGCAAGTTGGAAGCAGCGTTTGAGCCGTTTTTCGATACTAAAGGGTCAATGCCAGCTTGCCTCTTTGAATTTGGGTAAACTGCCAGGCAGGTTAGCTTTTACGCAATTCGTCTTTGCTAGCTGGCCCCAAGGTTTCCTAAATCGTCTCTGCTGGTCCGCTTTCTGCCAGTCAGTCTATCGATTGTGCAAATGATCTTTGCCAGTTAACACCAGAATTTCCTAAACGGTCACTGCTAGTTTCCTGCCTGTCAGTTGACGTTTTTCGGCCTGAAATTTCCACAAATAATCTCTGCTAGCCCGCCCTTCCAAAAATCGCCTAATTGCCACCCCGTCAACCGATTCCTCAAACGCCCTCTGCTCGTTTGCCTGGCGTTCCCGAATTGTAATCCGATGACAACATTCGGGGGTTTATATTTGTCGTTACGCGTCCGGGGGTGCCCGATTTCCGCCTAAACATGGTAATCCTCGACGGGGTATTTGCGTGTTTGTCTGCCAGTCTGTCCCTCTATCTGTCAGCTTGTCATATAGTGCGTCTAACTGACTGGCTTGTAGTTTTCCTGCACGCCAATCTTTCTCTGCAAGGTTTTGTCTTCCAAGCTCCTTTAAAACGACTTTGGAACCGATTTCCCAGTTTCTGAGCAAAAAGCAAAAGTTTTGCAGCGGCCGTGGGTCGAACCCAGACCCTGTGGGTGAAAAGCGAGATCTTTACCAATTGGCCACAGGTCATCGGCCGGTTTTTTTGAAGAAACAATTTTTCCAGCTTTTGCACTCAATTTTCAGTAATCTGGGTGGCTTCTTGGGTTGCCAGTCCCTTTAGAATGGCTTTAATGCTAGAATTACTTAGCTGACTGCCAGTTTGCACCTTTTTGGGCAAATCTGACCTGTAATCCAGCAATTTCTCAAGTTAGCAGCTATTCTGTCCTCTGGTTCGTCGATTTTCACCCTAACTGTCTACCCCTCTCTACTCTCCACCCATTTTGAGCATTATTGACGGCCAGTTTGTCCAACGGTAGTGTGAGGTGGGGACCGACTAGTTGGCACTTCCCGCTCACTGCCGATTGAAAATCGAAATTTTGCGGGGAGTGTCAGCGTACAAATAGGGGGCCCATGAATGCCTAGATTGCCGGTATTTCGATAGAGTTCTCCCCCCCTCTCTCTCTCCCTCTCTCTCTCTCCCTTCCAAAATGGCTAGTATGCCCTTGAATACCCACTCTCCTCCTCCTCATGCTCCCCATTTCTTTTGATGCAATCCCTCTCTTTCTCCCCCATTTCCAATCATCATACCTACCCCATTCCCACCACAACCCATTTATCCAACTGCCATCCACAGAACAAGGATTATCGATTTTTAAAGGGACCTGGAAGGCTTAATCCGGGAATTTCCACAAATTACCTCTGCTAGCTTTCCCCGGATTTAACCCCCCCAAATGGTTGCGGCTCTGGCGCGATTCATTACTCATTGCTCCCGAATCCAGATCATCCCCGATTTTCGGCTGGCTATTAGTCACCGAATTAGGTTATTTTCACATTTTTCGGTTTGTATTGGCCCAGGTCTATCTCGTGAATCATTCTCCATTTCCACCGTTTTCCAAATCCAGACACCCACATATCAAAAGGCGTCAATAGGTCCGGTGCGGAATTCCAAGTAGCACTCGCCGGTTGAAATACGTTTTCGATTCTCGTTTGATCCCGTTTTTTCCTTTGAGAGAACCCTATATTTGTCTGGTTGTCTGTATTACTCGTGTCTCCCTCTCTCCCTCTTCCTCTCTCACTCTCTCGCTCTCTCTTTCTCGCTCGCTCTTCCTCTCTCGCTCTCTCTGTCTCTTTCTCTCTTTCTCTCTCACTCACTCCCTCACTCTCTCTCCCACGGACTTCACCATCCCTTTAAAGGGACTGGGAAGGCATGCGCTCTCCGCTTTTTTGCCATAAAAGTGTCGTAATCGGTTACGCAACCGAACCCAAAAAATCCATCAGAATTCCATTGCCAAAAATCCATCGGCTATGCCTTTCTAGTCCCTTTAAAACTCCAGATACCATACTTTTCGGTCCCTTGAATCCGATGCCCATAGCTTTTCTGACTGCTGCAAGTCATTCCTCCTCCGAATTCGCTCTCTTCTAGGGCTGCGTGTGCCACATTGTTTGTTCGTATTTGATTCTGTCGAGTGGATCCACAAACACTGTCTCTCTCTCCCGCTCTATCCCTCCACTATCCCCATTCCATGATCCCCCACCATCCCAGTCGTAAACAATTACTAGTCGCATTTTTGGACCGGATTTTGGAGGTTTCCGCAAATTGTCTCTGCTGGCTGACCCTGAGCCTGAGAAATTTCCTAAAAGACCTTTGCTGGCTTACCCTGAGCCGTAGAAAGTTCCCAAATTTCCTCTGCTCGTTTGCCTTGACGTTCCAATTCCAAAACCGTTCCTGCCAGCCTGCCATGAATTTTTCAAATTTTCTCTGCTAGTCGTCGTTCGCTATCTCTCTCTCGCACTCTCCAACCTAAAACTTTTACCCGCGAATTTTGCAGAAAATGGGGAAAGAGGGCGTGGGCGGCCACACCGCCGTCGTTCGGGCCCCCGACGGCGAATTCAGGACGTTTCCCCTCTCGGTGAGCCATTCTGATAGTTTTAAAGGGGCGCTAATAACGTCCCGAAATTATTACCCAAAAAGCAAAAAGTTTTGCCGCGGACGGGGTCGAACCCGGACCTTGTGGGCGAGAGGCGAGAGCTTAACCAATTGACCACACTGTCGTCGTGTCAATTTTAGTGGTTTAAAAAATCGCGTCAAAAGTGAGCGGTAAGATAGAGAAAAATTGGCATCGCGTCATCGAATATCTATATCCAACTTTCTTTCAGAAAAAAGACAAGGGCGAGGCGCTGTTCTGCCAGGTGACAAAGGACCTGTCGATCGAGGAGAAGGAGTACTTTTCCCTTTGCTTCTACGACAGGACTGGCGTCAGGGTATGGTAGTTTACGCCGTTTTTAAGTTGTCAAAAATTAAAAATTACATTTACCTGATTTTCTAAAAATAAAAATTTTCAAAAATTCAAAAAAATGAATTTTCGCGTTTTTTTTATTTCTGGACCTAAATTCGCGATAATTATCAGAAAACTATTCTAATTTTTTTTCAAAAATAGCTGTTTCAAAAAAATCGAAAAAATTGATTTTTCGAAATTTTCGATTTTTTGCACCTACAGTACCCAAAAATTACCGTAATTTACCCATTTTTTAGCACTGGCTGTACAACGACAAGGCAATTGGAAAACAGCTAAAGGACTTGCCGTGGGAGTTCAGCTATGAGGTCAAATTCTTCCCCACACAGCCGACGGCACTCACCGATGAGAGCGCCAGGTTCAACTTGTATCAGCAGCTGAAGAAGGATATCCTTGTTGGAAGGTAGGGAATACAGGGCGAGCGAGAGAGAGAGATAGAGAGAGAGAGCGAGAGAGAGAGAGAAAGAGAGAGCGAAAGAAAGAGGGAGAGCGAGAGAGAGCGGGAGAGCGAGAGAGAGAGAGAGAACGAGAGAGAGAGAGAGAGAGAGAGAGAGAGAGAGAGAACAAAAAACCGTCCGTTTCTTCAGGCTGGCCGCATCCTCAGAAGCCTACACGGTCCTTGGTGGTCTTCAGGTCCAAGCGGAGATTGGCGACGTCCAGGTAAGCTAGCAGAAAAATCTAGCGAAACCAGGGCAAGCAAGCAGAGATCATTGACCACCAAAGATACCCAAAAACCCGCCTCCTTCCAGCAAAGCGCCGAGTACGAGAACTACCTGCAGACGACCCAATTCTCGCCCAGCCCCGAGCCCGGCCAGATCGACAAGATCCGCCAGGAACATCACAAGCACAAGTAGGCGCGGATTAGATGTCGTAATGCTTTTTCTAGGGGCCAGACGCAAGACGACGCGATTTTGGGGTACCTGGACGCGTGCAAACAGTTGCCGATGTATGGCGTGTTTTTGTTCCCCGCAAAGGTGAGTGAATCTGGCAATAAAAAATGGATGGTTTTTCTGTGTAGATAGTAAGGTTCTGAGTAGCGCATCGTACTCTTTGTAGTCGAAAACCTAGGGGTAGCCGTGAGGATATTACGCCTTAAGCTATCTTCGTGGTACAACCGATACCCACCAAGAAGCAAGTCACAAAAACCAAGCAGTTCCCAGACACTTGCTACCGTTTGGAGTAGCGCATTGTACTAGCTGTAGTCAAAAACTTAGGGGTCGCCGCGAGGATTTAAGATTTCAAGGGCGCCTAACGCCTAGGCGATTCCTCCCCCAAACCCCGGGAAGTCCCAACCTTTCCAGGACAACAAGAACCACCCGGTGACTGTCGGCATCTCCTCGTTCGGCATCAACATCTACCGCGAGCAGGCCCGTCTTCACAGCTTTGCCTGGCAGTACATTGTCAAGATTCGCTTCCGGAATCACGGTTTCCACATTGACGTCAAGCCCGGGCAGGTGGGTACTTGTGACTGGCACTACGAACTATACCTCAAGTACCGTTTTACGATGCCTTTTTCAGGTGCACCCGAAAAAGGTGTCCACGGTCAGCTACACGATGGCCACCCACCATGACACGAAGCGGTGCTGGAAGTGTGGCGTGGAACATCACACCTTTTTCCGGTGAGTTCGGGACTTCACTAGTTCCTGTGTGTATCTCGGGGCAGGAACATCGAATTCGAGTGATTTTTGCAGCATTCAAAAGCTCTGGAAAAGGCGATGCGTTACTACTACGTTTCAGTACGTAATGTACTGAAAATTGTGAAGAATTCGAAACTTTTTTGAGCGCTTTCGAACGGTATAAACATCATGACGATCTGATGCTCCAATGCCGAGATATAGAGGATTTTCTGAACCGATTTTGCTACCCAGAGAACCGAAATCGAAAACCCCCATTTTCAGCTTGATCCAACCGGAAGAGACCCCCAGCGGTGTCCACTTCAGCTTCGGCTCCTCCCGTTTCGGCTACCACGGCCGCACGCAGTTCCAGACAAAGATGGCCAGCCAGGTGACACAAAAAACGAAACGGCTTTTCATACCTTCTTAACTTTGCCTAAACTTCAGAACCCCCCATCTTTCGCTCGATTTTTCTGTTCTCTATGATGTTGTAAATGCCCGAGATACCTAGGATAATTTTAACGTCCCCATTAACGTATCAGACCCCATTTTGAACCCCGTAAAATAAGAACGATTGGTTGTCAGCTATTCGATCGGCCCGGCTCGGCCACCGTCACGCGCAGCGGGCAGCCGCTGGCAGCTAGAGGCACGCAGTCTATGGAGAACGGTAGGTGGTGCCGTTTTGAGCATCGCATCGTGCTCGTTGTAGTCGAGAACCTAGAAAAATCGATTAGGCCATGAAAATTCAGGGCGTTTTAGCCAGCCAGTGATCTTAGCGAACCAATTTTTCACCCACTAGCTCAATGGGCAAAAATGTAAATTATTTTATAGTGTTTTAGTGGCTTTTGATTCCTAAAAGTTGCAAAAACCCAAAAATAAACCTTTCAAAAATGCAAATTTTTGCAGATTTTAAACATTTTTGACCAAAAATCATTTTTTTCTAACTTTGATAGTTTTCACGAAATTTCGATCCCGAGGAAAGAGAACAAAGCCATGAAAAATCGCAGCCCAAACCCATCCTTTTCAGTGAACGCCGCCGACGACGCAGTGCACCACCAAGCTGAGGTACCTTTTTGAAACATTCCAAAATCCGGGAATTGGTTACGCCATATAAATGAGCTGTGATAAAACGAGAACACAAGACTTTGTAATCCCATGTAAAGTGCCACTGGAATGAGGAGGGCCTGGAGAGTACGAAGCCGTAGGATTAGCTGCAAATTAACGGGGTGTGGCAGAACTTAACGAAACGCTAAAGCAAGATGCGTTAAGTTAAGGCCCTCAACGATCTGCTTAAGCTAGCTTTAGTTGCGTAGAAAATAATGGCTGTTGTTTCACGTATCAGTGATACGCACCATGACTAGGACTTTGGTTTTGCTTCGTACTCTCTCGGTAACCTCCAGTGACTTGCCAAAAACGGAATGCTTCGCTGCCTGCCGCCTTGACCCCCGCATTGCCTCGCTCTCAGCGAATGCGCCTTGGCTTAGTTCCAATTTCGACGTTTTTTCGCATGTAGGTCACTGCCAAGTACGAGATTCAAATCCCTAAGCACTCCATCCTTCACTTCCTTTTCCGAGACGAAAGAGCTGAGAAATCGGAATCCTCTCTCACCCGCGTGTTCACTCGCCTCCAAAACGGAGTGAAAATCTCGTACTTGCCTGGAACCTACATGCGCAAAACCATCCAAAGCTCTACCCTGGGAATGGGGCTGCTCCTCCCCCCTTTTACTAGGCATATAACCTCCGGCCTGCGCCTCGCTCACCCCCAGCCCCCTCACTAATCCCTCGCCTTTTCAGCATGCCCACCGCTCATTCACCGCCCCAGATGCCCGGCAGCGGAAGCGCGACATCAAGGTTGGTGAGCTGATGTCGGATGAGGAGCTCGTCTACCTGCCCGTCCAGTCGCCCCTCTCGGCCGCATACTACACGCAGGAGCCGCTAACTGTCTCCGCTGCTGCCGCTTCCCGTGGTGGCGCCGCTGTTCGCTTTGCGCAGGAGGAGACGCCTAGAGGGACCGGGACCAGAAAGAGACCGAGGCGACTGTTTGGGCGGGACAAGGCTGAGGGCAGTGGAGCAGTGCTGCTCTCTGCTCATCTGCCAGCTAACCCAGAGAAGACGGAGAGTCTGGAGCGTCAGGACGAGATCCCTGACGTGCCGATTGGGTCGATCTCGGCTGTGTACAGCAAGGGATACTATGCCACTCTACCTACGCAGACCACTGCCAAGCCATCCCCGGATGAACTGGGCAGACAGGGAGAGTTGGCTGGCTACCCTATCCGCTACTTTGTGGATGTGCAGCACTCCGGGAGCTCGGAACGGTACCGCACCTCGCGACTGCGACACACCGGCTCTGAGGATACCAACGAGACCCTTGACTACGCCAACTATCTATTTCCTACCATCGAGAAAGAACCGGTGGGGAGACTCGAGAAGTCTTCGGACCTCCCCGCTACCCATCTAGCCGAACATGTCGCCCTCAAAAAACCCCAGCCCACCGTACCCCGAAAGGCACACAAGAGAAAGGCCACCAAGAGGGGATCCATCGACTCGGATAGCAGCTCCAATTCTATTAGTAGTGACTCGAAGGAGCGTCAAGTTAGAAAACCGGATTCCCGCCTTCTCGCCTTTCTACGTAATATTAGCCCCCGAAAAAGCCGTGACTCTACAACCCAATCCTCTCAATACCACTATATCTCAACCGATCGATATGACGGGCCAATGCAATCCATTCCTAGACATCTTGATATTGGTCACATACCCATTCCTGCTGTTGAACATGTAGAATATCCACTTGACCACCAACAATCAAAACCACAAAAAGAAGCGCGACAGAAGGCTTTCGTCGTCATCGAAGAAGAGACCAAGACCACGAAACGCTTCTTCTTGTTCGGAAGGACAAGGCATGAGGGCGAAGAAGAGGTCGCAGACATCGTCGATCCATACAATCTCGACACGACTGCTCATGAAGGACCTCTTGACGATCTGGCCCATGAGAAAGACCTCGAGGGAGCCCCACTTGCCGAACACGCGACTGCCTATCATCATGGCGAGTCGTGGCGGAAGTCGAAGAAGGAGGCATCGCCTGTCCTGGCTGTGGAAACACCTGAAGAGACCCAGAGGACAGCCGTTGTCTACCTGAAGGAGGTACCACAAGACGAACAACCCGAAGTGGCCGAGACCTCGATCGACGAGAAGAAGAAGCGTGGCTTCGGATTCCACTTGCCTTCTCTCAAGTTCGGAAGCAAGAAGGGATCCAAGGACATCAGCCATGAGGAGCCCTATCCCTCGACTTCCGACAAGTACGAAGGACCTCTTGATGAGGTGGATCGTGAGAACGACCTCGAGAAGTTGCCCCTTGAAGCTCAACCCAGCGAGCACAAGGAAACCAAGACAACGAAACGCTTCTTCTTGTTCGGAAGGACGAGACACGAGGGCGAAGAAGAGGTCGCAGACATCGTCGATCCATACAATCTCGACACGACTGCTCATCAAGGACCTCTCGACGATCTGGCCCATGAGAAAGACCTCGAGGGAGCCCCACTTGCCGAACACGCGACTGCTTATCATCATGGCGAGTCCTGGCGGAAGTCGAAGAAGGAGGCATCGCCTGTCCTGGCTGTGGAAACACCTGAAGAGACCCAGAGGACAGCCGTTGTCTACCTGAAGGAGGTACCACAAGACGGACACCCCGAAGTGGCCGAGGCCTCGATCGACGAGAAGAAGAAGCGTGGCTTCGGATTCCACTTGCCGTCCTTCAAAATCGGAGGAAAGAAGGGATCCAAGGACATCAGCCATGAGGAGCCCTATCCCTCGACTTCTGACAAGTACGAAGGACCTCTTGATGAGGTGGATCGTGAGCACGACCTCGAGAAGTTGCCCCTTGAAGCTCAACCCAGCGAGCACAAGGAAACCAAGACAACGAAACGCTTCTTCTTGTTCGGAAGGACGAGACACGAGGGCGAAGAAGAGGTCGCAGACATCGTCGATCCATACAATCTCGACACGACTGCTCATCAAGGACCTCTCGACGATCTGGCCCATGAGAAAGACCTCGAGGGAGCCCCACTTGCCGAACACGCGACTGCTTATCATCATGGCGAGTCCTGGCGGAAGTCGAAGAAGGAGGCATCGCCTGTCCTGGCTGTGGAAACACCTGAAGAGACCCAGAGGACAGCCGTTGTCTACCTGAAGGAGGTACCACAAGACGGACACCCCGAAGTGGCCGAGGCCTCGATCGACGAGAAGAAGAAGCGTGGCTTCGGATTCCACTTGCCGTCCTTCAAAATCGGAGGAAAGAAGGGATCCAAGGACATCAGCCATGAGGAGCCCTATCCCTCGACTTCTGACAAGTACGAAGGACCTCTTGATGAGGTGGATCGTGAGCACGACCTCGAGAAGTTGCCCCTTGAAGCTCAACCCAGCGAGCACAAGGAAACCAAGACAACGAAACGCTTCTTCTTGTTCGGAAGGACGAGACACGAGGGCGAAGAAGAGGTCGCAGACGTCGTCGATCCTTACAATCTTGACACGACTGCTCATGAAGGACCTCTGGACGATCTGGCCCATGAGAAAGACCTCGAGGGAGCCCCACTTGCCGAACACGCGACTGCTTATCATCATGGGGAGTCCTGGCGGAAGTCGAAGAAGGAGGCATCGCCTGTCCTGGCTGTGGAAACACCTGAAGAGACCCAGAGGACAGCCGTTGTCTACCTGAAGGAGATACCACAAGACGAACAACCCGAAGTGGCCGAGACCTCGATCGACGAGAAGAAGAAGCGTGGCTTCGGATTCCACTTGCCTTCTCTCAAGTTCGGAAGCAAGAAGGGATCCAAAGACATCAGCCATGAGGAGCCCTATCCCTCGACTTCTGACAAGTACGAAGGACCTCTTGATGAGGTGGATCGTGAGAACGACCTCGAGAAGTTGCCCCTTGAAGCTCAACCCAGCGAGCACAAGGAAACCACGACAACGAAACGCTTCTTCTTGTTCGGAAGGACGAGACACGAGGGCGAAGAAGAGGTCGCAGACATCGTCGATCCATACAATCTCGACACGACTGCTCATGAAGGCCCTCTTGCTGACCTTCCACGAGAACAAGATCTGGAAGGAGCCCCACTTGCCGAACACGCGACTGCTTATCATCGTGGCGAGTCCTGGCGGAAGTCGAAGAAGGAGGCATCGCCTGTCCTGGCTGTGGAAACACCTGGAGAGACCCAGAGGACAGCCGTTGTCTACCTGAAGGAGGTACCACAAGACGAACAACCCGAAGTGGCCGAGACCTCGATCGACGAGAAAAAGAAGCGTGGCTTCGGATTCCACTTGCCGTCCTTCAAAATCGGAGGAAAGAAGGGATCCAAGGACATCAACCATGAGGAGCCTTATCCCTCGACTTCTGACAAGTACGAAGGACCTCTTGATGAGGTGGATCGTGAGAACGACCTTGAGAAGTTGCCCCTTGAAGCTCAATCCAGCGAGCACAAGGAAACCAAGACAACGAAACGCTTCTTCTTGTTCGGAAGGACAAGACACGAGGGCGAAGAAGAGGTCGCAGACATCGTCGATCCATACAATCTGGACACGACTGCTCATGAAGGACCTCTTGACGATCTGTCTCATGAGAAAGACCTGGAAGGAGCCCCGCTTGCCGAACACGCGACTGCTTATCATCATGGCGAGTCCTGGCGGAAGTCGAAGAAGGAGGCATCGCCTGTCCTGGCTGTGGAAACACCTGAAGAGACCCAGAGGACAGCCGTTGTCTACCTGAAGGAGGTACCACAAGACGAACAACCCGAAGTGGCCGAGACCTCGATCGACGAGAAAAAGAAGCGTGGCTTCGGATTCGACTTGCCCTCCTTCAAAATCGGAGGAAAGAAGGGATCCAAGGACATCAGCCATGAGGAGCCCTATCCCACGACTTCTGACAAGTACGAAGGACCTCTTGATGAGGTGGATCGTGAGAACGACCTCGAGAAGTTGCCCCTTGAAGCTCAACCCAGCGAGCACAAGGAAACCAAGACAACGAAACGCTTCTTCTTGTTCGGAAGGACAAGACACGAGGGCGAAGAAGAGGTCGCAGACATCGTCGATCCATACAATCTCGACACGACTGCTCATGAAGGCCCTCTTGCTGACCTTCCACGAGAACAAGATCTGGAAGGAGCCCCGCTTGCCGAACACGCGACTGCTTATCATCATGGCGAGTCCTGGCGGAAGTCGAAGAAGGAGGCATCGCCTGTCCTGGCTGTGGAAACACCTGAAGAGACCCAGAGGACAGCCGTTGTCTACCTGAAGGAGGTACCACAAGACGGACACCCCGAAGTGGCCGAGACCTCGATCGACGAGAAGAAGAAGCGTGGCTTCGGATTCCACTTGCCGTCCTTCAAAATCGGAGGAAAGAAGGGATCCAAGGACATCAGCAATGAGGAGCCCTATCCCTCGACTTCTGACAAGTCCGAAGGACCTCTTGATGAGGTGGATCGTGAGAACGACCTCGAGAAGTTGCCCCTTGAAGCTCAACCCAGCGAGCACAAGGAAACCAAGACAACCACACGCTTCTTCTTGTTCGGAAGGACAAGACACGAGGGCGAAGAAGAGGTCGCAGACATCGTCGATCCATACAATCTCGACACGACTGCTCATGAAGGCCCTCTTGCTGACCTTCCACGAGAACAAGATCTGGAAGGAGCCCCACTTGCCGAACACGCGACTGCTTATCATCATGGCGAGTCCTGGCGAAAGTCGAAGAAGGAGGCATCGCCTGTCCTGGCTGTGGAAACACCTGAAGAGACCCAGAGGACAGCCGTTGTCTACCTGAAGGAGGTACCACAAGACGAACAACCCGAAGTGGCCGAGACCTCGATCGACGAGAAGAAGAAGCGTGGCTTCGGATTCCACTTGCCTTCTCTCAAGTTCGGAAGCAAGAAGGGATCCAAGGACATCAACCATGAGGAGCCTTATCCCTCGACTTCTGACAAGTACGAAGGACCTCTTGATGAGGTGGATCGTGAGAACGACCTCGAGAAGTTGCCCCTTGAAGCTCAACCCAGCGAGCACAAGGAAACCAAGACAACGAAACGCTTCTTCTTGTTCGGAAGGACGAGACACGAGGGCGAAGAAGAGGTCGCAGACATCGTCGATCCATACAATCTCGACACGACTGCTCATGAAGGCCCTCTTGCTGACCTTCCACGAGAACAAGATCTGGAAGGAGCCCCGCTTGCCGAACACGCGACTGCTTATCATCATGGCGAGTCCTGGCGGAAGTCGAAGAAGGAGGCATCGCCTGTCCTGGCTGTGGAAACACCTGAAGAGACCCAGAGGACAGCCGTTGTCTACCTGAAGGAGGTACCACAAGACGGACACCCCGAAGTGGCCGAGACCTCGATCGACGAGAAGAAGAAGCGTGGCTTCGGATTCCACTTGCCGTCCTTCAAAATCGGAGGAAAGAAGGGATCCAAGGACATCAGCAATGAGGAGCCCTATCCCTCGACTTCTGACAAGTCCGAAGGACCTCTTGATGAGGTGGATCGTGAGAACGACCTCGAGAAGTTGCCCCTTGAAGCTCAACCCAGCGAGCACAAGGAAACCAAGACAACCACACGCTTCTTCTTGTTCGGAAGGACAAGACACGAGGGCGAAGAAGAGGTCGCAGACATCGTCGATCCATACAATCTCGACACGACTGCTCATGAAGGCCCTCTTGCTGACCTTCCACGAGAACAAGATCTGGAAGGAGCCCCACTTGCCGAACACGCGACTGCTTATCATCATGGCGAGTCCTGGCGAAAGTCGAAGAAGGAGGCATCGCCTGTCCTGGCTGTGGAAACACCTGAAGAGACCCAGAGGACAGCCGTTGTCTACCTGAAGGAGGTACCACAAGACGAACAACCCGAAGTGGCCGAGACCTCGATCGACGAGAAGAAGAAGCGTGGCTTCGGATTCCACTTGCCTTCTCTCAAGTTCGGAAGCAAGAAGGGATCCAAGGACATCAACCATGAGGAGCCTTATCCCTCGACTTCTGACAAGTACGAAGGACCTCTTGATGAGGTGGATCGTGAGAACGACCTTGAGAAGTTGCCCCTTGAAGCTCAATCCAGCGAGCACAAGGAAACCAAGACAACGAAACGCTTCTTCTTGTTCGGAAGGACAAGACACGAGGGCGAAGAAGAGGTCGCAGACATCGTCGATCCATACAATCTGGACACGACTGCTCATGAAGGACCTCTTGACGATCTGTCTCATGAGAAAGACCTGGAAGGAGCCCCGCTTGCCGAACACGCGACTGCTTATCATCATGGCGAGTCCTGGCGGAAGTCGAAGAAGGAGGCATCGCCTGTCCTGGCTGTGGAAACACCTGAAGAGACCCAGAGGACAGCCGTTGTCTACCTGAAGGAGGTACCACAAGACGAACAACCCGAAGTGGCCGAGACCTCGATCGACGAGAAGAAGAAGCGTGGCTTCGGATTCCACTTGCCTTCTCTCAAGTTCGGAAGCAAGAAGGGATCCAAGGACATCAGCAATGAGGAGCCCTATCCCTCGACTTCTGACAAGTACGAAGGACCTCTTGATGAGGTGGATCGTGAGAACGACCTCGAGAAGTTGCCCCTTGAAGCTCAACCCAGCGAGCACAAGGAAACCAAGACAACGAAACGCTTCTTCTTGTTCGGAAGGACGAGACACGAGGGCGAAGAAGAGGTCGCAGACATCGTCGATCCATACAATCTCGACACGACTGCTCATGAAGGCCCTCTTGCTGACCTTCCACGAGAACAAGATCTGGAAGGAGCCCCACTTGCCGAACACGCGACTGCTTATCATCATGGCGAGTCCTGGCGGAAGTCGAAGAAGGAGGCATCGCCTGTCCTGGCTGTGGAAACACCTGAAGAGACCCAGAGGACAGCCGTTGTCTACCTGAAGGAGGTACCACAAGACGAACAACCCGAAGTGGCCGAGACCTCGATCGACGAGAAGAAGAAGCGTGGCTTCGGATTCCACTTGCCTTCTCTCAAGTTCGGAAGCAAGAAGGGATCCAAGGACATCAACCATGAGGAGCCTTATCCCTCGACTTCTGACAAGTACGAAGGACCTCTTGATGAGGTGGATCGTGAGAACGACCTTGAGAAGTTGCCCCTTGAAGCTCAATCCAGCGAGCACAAGGAAACCAAGACAACGAAACGCTTCTTCTTGTTCGGAAGGACAAGACACGAGGGCGAAGAAGAGGTCGCAGACATCGTCGATCCATACAATCTGGACACGACTGCTCATGAAGGACCTCTTGACGATCTGTCTCATGAGAAAGACCTGGAAGGAGCCCCGCTGGCCGAACACGCGACTGCTTATCATCATGGCGAGTCCTGGCGGAAGTCGAAGAAGGAGGCATCGCCTGTCCTGGCTGTGGAAACACCTGAAGAGACCCAGAGGACAGCCGTTGTCTACCTGAAGGAGGTACCACAAGACGAACAACCCGAAGTGGCCGAGACCTCGATCGACGAGAAGAAGAAGCGTGGCTTCGGATTCCACTTGCCTTCTCTCAAGTTCGGAAGCAAGAAGGGATCCAAGGACATCAGCAATGAGGAGCCCTATCCCTCGACTTCTGACAAGTACGAAGGACCTCTTGATGAGGTGGATCGTGAGAACGACCTCGAGAAGTTGCCCCTTGAAGCTCAACCCAGCGAGCACAAGGAAACCAAGACAACGAAACGCTTCTTCTTGTTCGGAAGGACGAGACACGAGGGCGAAGAAGAGGTCGCAGACATCGTCGATCCATACAATCTCGACACGACTGCTCATGAAGGCCCTCTTGCTGACCTTCCACGAGAACAAGATCTGGAAGGAGCCCCACTTGCCGAACACGCGACTGCTTATCATCATGGCGAGTCCTGGCTGAAGTCGAAGAAGGAGGCATCGCCTGTCCTGGCTGTGGAAACACCTGAAGAGACCCAGAGGACAGCCGTTGTCTACCTGAAGGAGGTACCACAAGACGAACAACCCGAAGTGGCCGAGACCTCGATCGACGAGAAGAAGAAGCGTGGCTTCGGATTCCGCTTGCCTTCTCTCAAGTTCGGAAGCAAGAAGGGATCCACGGACATCAACCATGAGGAGCCTTATCCTTCGACTTCTGACAAGTACGAAGGACCTCTTGATGAGGTGGATCGTGAGAACGACCTTGAGAAGTTGCCCCTTGAAGCTCAATCCAGCGAGCACAAGGAAACCAAGACAACGAAACGCTTCTTCTTGTTCGGAAGGACAAGACACGAGGGCGAAGAAGAGGTCGCAGACATCGTCGATCCATACAATCTGGACACGACTGCTCATGAAGGACCTCTTGACGATCTGTCTCATGAGAAAGACCTGGAAGGAGCCCCGCTTGCCGAACACGCGACTGCTTATCATCATGGCGAGTCCTGGCGGAAGTCGAAGAAGGAGGCATCGCCTGTCCTGGCTGTGGAAACACCTGAAGAGACCCAGAGGACAGCCGTTGTCTACCTGAAGGAGGTACCACAAGACGAACAACCCGAAGTGGCCGAGACCTCGATCGACGAGAAGAAGAAGCGTGGCTTCGGATTCCACTTGCCTTCTCTCAAGTTCGGAAGCAAGAAGGGATCCAAGGACATCAGCCATGAGGAGCCCTATCCCTCGACTTCTGACAAGTACGAAGGACCTCTTGATGAGGTCGATCGCGAGAACGACCTTGAGAAGTTGCCCCTTGAAGCTCAATCCAGCGAGCACAAGGAAACCAAGACAACGAAACGCTTCTTCTTGTTCGGAAGGACAAGACACGAGGGCGAAGAAGAGGTCGCAGACATCGTCGATCCATACAATCTGGACACGACTGCTCATGAAGGACCTCTTGACGATCTGTCTCATGAGAAAGACCTGGAAGGAGCCCCGCTTGCCGAACACGCGACTGCTTATCATCATGGCGAGTCCTGGCGGAAGTCGAAGAAGGAGGCATCGCCTGTCCTGGCTGTGGAAACACCTGAAGAGACCCAGAGGACAGCCGTTGTCTACCTGAAGGAGGTACCACAAGACGAACAACCCGAAGTGGCCCAGACCTCGATCGACGAGAAGAAGAAGCGTGGCTTCGGATTCCACTTGCCTTCTCTCAAGTTCGGAAGCAAGAAGGGATCCAAGGACATCAGCAATGAGGAGCCCTATCCCTCGACTTCTGACAAGTACGAAGGACCTCTTGATGAGGTGGATCGTGAGAACGACCTCGAGAAGTTGCCCCTTGAAGCTCAACCCAGCGAGCACAAGGAAACCAAGACAACGAAACGCTTCTTCTTGTTCGGAAGGACGAGACACGAGGGCGAAGAAGAGGTCGCAGACATCGTCGATCCATACAATCTCGACACGACTGCTCATGAAGGCCCTCTTGCTGACCTTCCACGAGAACAAGATCTGGAAGGAGCCCCACTTGCCGAACACGCGACTGCTTATCATCATGGCGAGTCCTGGCGGAAGTCGAAGAAGGAGGCATCGCCTGTCCTGGCTGTGGAAACACCTGAAGAGACCCAGAGGACAGCCGTTGTCTACCTGAAGGAGGTACCACAAGACGAACAACCCGAAGTGGCCGAGACCTCGATCGACGAGAAGAAGAAGCGTGGCTTCGGATTCCACTTGCCTTCTCTCAAGTTCGGAAGCAAGAAGGGATCCAAGGACATCAACCATGAGGAGCCTTATCCCTCGACTTCTGACAAGTACGAAGGATCTCTTGATGAGGTGGATCGTGAGAACGACCTTGAGAAGTTGCCCCTTGAAGCTCAATCCAGCGAGCACAAGGGAAACCAAGACAACGAAACGCTTCTTCTTGTTCGGAAGGACAAGACACGAGGGCGAAGAAGAGGTCGCAGACATCGTCGATCCATACAATCTGGACACGACTGCTCATGAAGGACCTCTTGACGATCTGTCTCATGAGAAAGACCTGGAAGGAGCCCCGCTGGCCGAACACGCGACTGCTTATCATCATGGCGAGTCCTGGCGGAAGTCGAAGAAGGAGGCATCGCCTGTCCTGGCTGTGGAAACACCTGAAGAGACCCAGAGGACAGCCGTTGTCTACCTGAAGGGAGGTACCACAAGACGAACAACCCGAAGTGGCCGAGACCTCGATCGACGAGAAGAAGAAGCGTGGCTTCGGATTCCACTTGCCTTCTCTCAAGTTCGGAAGCAAGAAGGGATCCAAGGACATCAGCAATGAGGAGCCCTATCCCTCGACTTCTGACAAGTACGAAGGACCTCTTGATGAGGTGGATCGTGAGAACGACCTCGAGAAGTTGCCCCTTGAAGCTCAACCCAGCGAGCACAAGGAAACCAAGACAACGAAACGCTTCTTCTTGTTCGGAAGGACGAGACACGAGGGCGAAGAAGAGGTCGCAGACATCGTCGATCCATACAATCTCGACACGACTGCTCATGAAGGCCCTCTTGCTGACCTTCCACGAGAACAAGATCTGGAAGGAGCCCCACTTGCCGAACACGCGACTGCTTATCATCATGGCGAGTCCTGGCTGAAGTCGAAGAAGGAGGCATCGCCTGTCCTGGCTGTGGAAACACCTGAAGAGACCCAGAGGACAGCCGTTGTCTACCTGAAGGAGGTACCACAAGACGAACAACCCGAAGTGGCCGAGACCTCGATCGACGAGAAGAAGAAGCGTGGCTTCGGATTCCACTTGCCTTCTCTCAATTTCGGAAGCAAGAAGGGATCCAAGGACATCAACCATGAGGAGCCTTATCCCTCGACTTCTGACAAGTACGAAGGACCTCTTGATGAGGTGGATCGTGAGAACGACCTTGAGAAGTTGCCCCTTGAAGCTCAATCCAGCGAGCACAAGGAAACCAAGACAACGAAACGCTTCTTCTTGTTCGGAAGGACAAGACACGAGGGCGAAGAAGAGGTCGCAGACATCGTCGATCCATACAATCTGGACACGACTGCTCATGAAGGACCTCTTGACGATCTGTCTCATGAGAAAGACCTGGAAGGAGCCCCGCTGGCCGAACACGCGACTGCTTATCATCATGGCGAGTCCTGGCGGAAGTCGAAGAAGGAGGCATCGCCTGTCCTGGCTGTGGAAACACCTGAAGAGACCCAGAGGACAGCCGTTGTCTACCTGAAGGAGGTACCACAAGACGAACAACCCGAAGTGGCCGAGACCTCGATCGACGAGAAGAAGAAGCGTGGCTTCGGATTCCGCTTGCCTTCTCTCAAGTTCGGAAGCAAGAAGGGATCCACGGACATCAACCATGAGGAGCCTTATCCCTCGACTTCTGACAAGTACGAAGGACCTCTTGATGAGGTGGATCGTGAGAACGACCTTGAGAAGTTGCCCCTTGAAGCTCAATCCAGCGAGCACAAGGAAACCAAGACAACGAAACGCTTCTTCTTGTTCGGAAGGACAAGACACGAGGGCGAAGAAGAGGTCGCAGACATCGTCGATCCATACAATCTGGACACGACTGCTCATGAAGGACCTCTTGACGATCTGTCTCATGAGAAAGACCTGGAAGGAGCCCCGCTTGCCGAACACGCGACTGCTTATCATCCTGGCGAGTCCTGGCGGAAGTCGAAGAAGGAGGCATCGCCTGTCCTGGCTGTGGAAACACCTGAAGAGACCCAGAGGACAGCCGTTGTCTACCTGAAGGAGGTACCACAAGACGAACAACCCGAAGTGGCCGAGACCTCGATCGACGAGAAGAAGAAGCGTGGCTTCGGATTCCACTTGCCTTCTCTCAATTTCGGAAGCAAGAAGGGATCCAAGGACATCAACCATGAGGAGCCTTATCCCTCGACTTCTGACAAGTACGAAGGACCTCTTGATGAGGTGGATCGTGAGAACGACCTTGAGAAGTTGCCCCTTGAAGCTCAATCCAGCGAGCACAAGGAAACCAAGACAACGAAACGCTTCTTCTTGTTCGGAAGGACAAGACACGAGGGCGAAGAAGAGGTCGCAGACATCGTCGATCCATACAATCTGGACACGACTGCTCATGAAGGACCTCTTGACGATCTGTCTCATGAGAAAGACCTGGAAGGAGCCCCGCTTGCCGAACACGCGACTGCTTATCATCATGGCGAGTCCTGGCGGAAGTCGAAGAAGGAGGCATCGCCTGTCCTGGCTGTGGAAACACCTGAAGAGACCCAGAGGACAGCCGTTGTCTACCTGAAGGAGGTACCACAAGACGAACAACCCGAAGTGGCCGAGACCTCGATCGACGAGAAGAAGAAGCGTGGCTTCGGATTCCACTTGCCTTCTCTCAAGTTCGGAAGCAAGAAGGGATCCAAGGACATCAGCCATGAGGAGCCCTATCCCTCGACTTCTGACAAGTACGAAGGACCTCTTGATGAGGTCGATCGCGAGAACGACCTTGAGAAGTTGCCCTTGAAGCTCAATCCAGCGAGCACAAGGAAACCAAGACAACGAAACGCTTCTTCTTGTTCGGAAGGACAAGACACGAGGGCGAAGAAGAGGTCGCAGACATCGTCGATCCATACAATCTGGACACGACTGCTCATGAAGGACCTCTTGACGATCTGTCTCATGAGAAAGACCTGGAAGGAGCCCCGCTGGCCGAACACGCGACTGCTTATCATCATGGCGAGTCCTGGCGGAAGTCGAAGAAGGAGGCATCGCCTGTCCTGGCTGTGGAAACACCTGAAGAGACCCAGAGGACAGCCGTTGTCTACCTGAAGGAGGTACCACAAGACGAACAACCCGAAGTGGCCGAGACCTCGATCGACGAGAAGAAGAAGCGTGGCTTCGGATTCCACTTGCCTTCTCTCAAGTTCGGAAGCAAGAAGGGATCCAAGGACATCAGCAATGAGGAGCCCTATCCCTCGACTTCTGACAAGTACGAAGGACCTCTTGATGAGGTGGATCGTGAGAACGACCTCGAGAAGTTGCCCCTTGAAGCTCAACCCAGCGAGCACAAGGAAACCAAGACAACGAAACGCTTCTTCTTGTTCGGAAGGACGAGACACGAGGGCGAAGAAGAGGTCGCAGACATCGTCGATCCATACAATCTCGACACGACTGCTCATGAAGGCCCTCTTGCTGACCTTCCACGAGAACAAGATCTGGAAGGAGCCCCACTTGCCGAACACGCGACTGCTTATCATCATGGCGAGTCCTGGCGGAAGTCGAAGAAGGAGGCATCGCCTGTCCTGGCTGTGGAAACACCTGAAGAGACCCAGAGGACAGCCGTTGTCTACCTGAAGGAGGTACCACAAGACGAACAACCCGAAGTGGCCGAGACCTCGATCGACGAGAAGAAGAAGCGTGGCTTCGGATTCCGCTTGCCTTCTCTCAAGTTCGGAAGCAAGAAGGGATCCACGGACATCAACCATGAGGAGCCTTATCCTTCGACTTCTGACAAGTACGAAGGACCTCTTGATGAGGTGGATCGTGAGAACGACCTTGAGAAGTTGCCCCTTGAAGCTCAATCCAGCGAGCACAAGGAAACCAAGACAACGAAACGCTTCTTCTTGTTCGGAAGGACAAGACACGAGGGCGAAGAAGAGGTCGCAGACATCGTCGATCCATACAATCTGGACACGACTGCTCATGAAGGACCTCTTGACGATCTGTCTCATGAGAAAGACCTGGAAGGAGCCCCGCTTGCCGAACACGCGACTGCTTATCATCATGGCGAGTCCTGGCGGAAGTCGAAGAAGGAGGCATCGCCTGTCCTGGCTGTGGAAACACCTGAAGAGACCCAGAGGACAGCCGTTGTCTACCTGAAGGAGGTACCACAAGACGAACAACCCGAAGTGGCCGAGACCTCGATCGACGAGAAGAAGAAGCGTGGCTTCGGATTCCACTTGCCTTCTCTCAAGTTCGGAAGCAAGAAGGGATCCAAGGACATCAGCAATGAGGAGCCCTATCCCTCGACTTCTGACAAGTACGAAGGACCTCTTGATGAGGTGGATCGTGAGAACGACCTCGAGAAGTTGCCCCTTGAAGCTCAACCCAGCGAGCACAAGGAAACCAAGACAACGAAACGCTTCTTCTTGTTCGGAAGGACGAGACACGAGGGCGAAGAAGAGGTCGCAGACATCGTCGATCCATACAATCTCGACACGACTGCTCATGAAGGCCCTCTTGCTGACCTTCCACGAGAACAAGATCTGGAAGGAGCCCCACTTGCCGAACACGCGACTGCTTATCATCATGGCGAGTCCTGGCGGAAGTCGAAGAAGGAGGCATCGCCTGTCCTGGCTGTGGAAACACCTGAAGAGACCCAGAGGACAGCCGTTGTCTACCTGAAGGAGGTACCACAAGACGAACAACCCGAAGTGGCCGAGACCTCGATCGACGAGAAGAAGAAGCGTGGCTTCGGATTCCACTTGCCTTCTCTCAAGTTCGGAAGCAAGAAGGGATCCAAGGACATCAACCATGAGGAGCCTTATCCCTCGACTTCCTGACAAGTACGAAGGACCTCTTGATGAGGTGGATCGTGAGAACGACCTTGAGAAGTTGCCCCTTGAAGCTCAATCCAGCGAGCACAAGGAAACCAAGACAACGAAACGCTTCTTCTTGTTCGGAAGGACAAGACACGAGGGCGAAGAAGAGGTCGCAGACATCGTCGATCCATACAATCTGGACACGACTGCTCATGAAGGACCTCTTGACGATCTGTCTCATGAGAAAGACCTGGAAGGAGCCCCGCTGGCCGAACACGCGACTGCTTATCATCATGGCGAGTCCTGGCGGAAGTCGAAGAAGGAGGCATCGCCTGTCCTGGCTGTGGAAACACCTGAAGAGACCCAGAGGACAGCCGTTGTCTACCTGAAGGAGGTACCACAAGACGAACAACCCGAAGTGGCCGAGACCTCGATCGACGAGAAGAAGAAGCGTGGCTTCGGATTCCACTTGCCTTCTCTCAAGTTCGGAAGCAAGAAGGGATCCAAGGACATCAGCAATGAGGAGCCCTATCCCTCGACTTCTGACAAGTACGAAGGACCTCTTGATGAGGTGGATCGTGAGAACGACCTCGAGAAGTTGCCCCTTGAAGCTCAACCCAGCGAGCACAAGGAAACCAAGACAACGAAACGCTTCTTCTTGTTCGGAAGGACAAGACACGAGGGCGAAGAAGAGGTCGCAGACATCGTCGATCCATACAATCTCGACACGACTGCTCATGAAGGCCCTCTTGCTGACCTTCCACGAGAACAAGATCTGGAAGGAGCCCCACTTGCCGAACACGCGACTGCTTATCATCATGGCGAGTCCTGGCGGAAGTCGAAGAAGGAGGCATCGCCTGTCCTGGCTGTGGAAACACCTGAAGAGACCCAGAGGACAGCCGTTGTCTACCTGAAGGAGGTACCACAAGACGAACAACCCGAAGTGGCCGAGACCTCGATCGACGAGAAGAAGAAGCGTGGCTTCGGATTCCACTTGCCTTCTCTCAAGTTCGGAAGCAAGAAGGGATCCAAGGACATCAACCATGAGGAGCCTTATCCCTCGACTTCTGACAAGTACGAAGGACCTCTTGATGAGGTGGATCGTGAGAACGACCTTGAGAAGTTGCCCCTTGAAGCTCAATCCAGCGAGCACAAGGAAACCAAGACAACGAAACGCTTCTTCTTGTTCGGAAGGACAAGACACGAGGGCGAAGAAGAGGTCGCAGACATCGTCGATCCATACAATCTGGACACGACTGCTCATGAAGGACCTCTTGACGATCTGTCTCATGAGAAAGACCTGGAGGGAGCCCCACTTGCCGAACACGCGACTGCCTACCATCATGGCGAGTCGTGGCGGAAGTCGAAGAAGGAGGAATCGCCTGTCCTGGCTGTGGAAACACCTGAAGAGCCCCAGCGGACAGCCGTTGTCTACCTGAAGGAGGTACCACAAGACGAACAACCCGAAGTGGCCGAGATCTCGATCGACGAGAAAAAGAAGCGTAGCTTCGGATTCCACTTGCCTTCTCTCAAGTTCGGAAGCAAGAAGGGATCCAAGGACATCAGCCATGAGGAGCCCTATCCCTCGACTTCTGACAAGTACGACGGACCTCTTGATGAGGTGGATCGTGAAAATGACCTCGAGAAGTTGCCGATTGGTGCTGAAACATCCGCCGAACAATCGAAGCAAGAACGAGGCAAGGAGGGGCGCCGAATCCGGTGGTCTGTCAGTCTGCCAACAAAGTCGCTGCGGATCTTTGAGCGACTGCGACACGGCGGCGAAGAAGAAGTGGCGGACCCGGTGGCGCAAAGCTATCAGGTCCCAGTCATTGATGAGAGCGTCGACACACAACTTGGATATTCCAACATGCCACACTCCGAGTTGGCCGTGTTCCCAAAACTACCAAGCGAGAGACCTGTCTTACCTTTGGTACAGCGATTGAGAACATTCGCGCGTTTGACCCACGCCGGGCACGTTGAGTTCGTAGAACGAGAACAAATCGACTGGTCATCGTATCCAGGAACAACCATCTACGAAGGCGAGTACGACCTGACAGCTCTAAATCCGGATCTCTCGCACTCCGTCCTCAACACAACATGCTCTCCCTACCACCCAGGAGAGTACCAGCGGCTCCCCTCGCTCCCAAAGTACACCCCAACAAAATCCTACCAGCCACAGCTCAGCACCGAGGCTGACAAATCCCCAGTCTTGGCCCTCGAACCACTAGCCGAGCTCGAAAGTCGACTCTGGAACCTGCAAGACCAGTTCGAGGGTACCGAAATTGTCGAGGTGCGCATCGAAAAGAGATGCGAGATCGAGCTGCACCCGCAGTACACGCTAGAGAAGCGACTGCGGGGCGGGGCTGGAGGGGGCGTGGCCTGGGTGCCGGTCAGCAGCCCGGGGAAGAACCCAGAAAAGCAGGGAACTGACGCCGCCGCCGCCACAACCGCCATGCCAGCCGGCAAGTCGCTGCTGCAGCGGCTCGGTTTAGCCAAGGTGGGGCCCGCAATCGAATGTTATGCGATACTAATTGGCACGCTAGGAGTCCTTAGTTTGTTATAGTTTTGTGGTCTGTAGTCTTGGTTATCAGCTTTGGTTGTGTCGCCCTTTCTTTGGTTTTGCGGCGTGTTTTGCGGTCAAATGTCTTGGAAAAAACGTGGTTTATTCAAGTTAACGAGTTAGCCGCTATCGACTATCGTTTTGTTAGCTTATTTGGGTAATTTAAAATCGTAAGCGATTATCTTTATTTGTCTAAAGTACCGTTTTTGTGCGCTAAAACTTGGAGTAGACTTTATCTTTGATTTTTGCATTAGTTATCGTGTAATTTAACGGATTGGAAACGTTTTTTATAGGTTAGTAACATTTTTATTAATACAAAAAAGGGCAAGTTTTACGAAATAGAATGAAATGAAAAACCTTCAAATTTGGCCGCTTTTCGCTGCCCAACACGGTCCTCGCTCGCTTCTTTTCTGGCCATAGAAACTTTCTGCAAACGTATTATTGTTGAGGAATGACGTTAGGAAGCAAGAAACATGTTCTAAATTGGGTTTTCCCAGTTTTACTGCGCCAAAACTGAAGAAAAACGTTATAAAAACGGTTAATAGGCCGAAATTTTGGGGCAAGACTTGTAATTTCTGTTTTAAACATAACTTATAGTTTTGTATATCTACAAAAAGAACAGGAAAAGGTTTTTGCAAACTAATTTAGCGCGCAAAGATATTAAATAACCCGAAAAGGCAGTTTCCAGAGGGGAAAAGGGCCTGGGAGAGCGGGGAAAAGGCCTTTCTGCCCGCCCTGTCCCGCCCTGCCCCGCCCTGCCGTAGTCTACTGCGTTTTTGTTCATAAAAACGTTCTAAACACGTTTTTTACTTGTGAATATTCGATTATAGGGGCTTTTTAGTCTTTTTGGCTCATTGCTTATTTTGAATGCTTGAAAACCATCGATTCTTAGCGCCAAACTTTAAATTTTAAGAATTTGATCAGCATTTCAGTTTGTTAATGTGATAAGCCATTAAGAACCATGTTTTTTATCAGCTAACGCTCTTAGCTGACTAAAAAGCCAATTTCCAAGTGTTTTGACCGCGAAACACGCGCGTAATGGCCTTTCGTTTCCTCACCCGGCCGTCATGCGCTTTCGTCGTGTTCACACTGCCTATTTTCTGTTGTGCCCCTGTACCCCAGCTTTTTTCGTGGTTCAGCTCGCCGAAGACACTCGGTAATCTTTTATATGGATTTTAAGCTAAAAATTAAGCCTTTTCAAGCTTTTTTTTAGTCGATCAACCATCATTTTTTAGCTTTTCTAGTCTAGTTTATAGATTTTCGGCGCGCTGAACCGTTCTTTATTTTCTGTGCCATTTTCGTTTTCCATTGCCTTTCAGTTCCGCTAACCCACCTGTGTTTTGTGCGTTTTGTGGTGTCGTGTGGCCGCCGTTTTTTGTTGTACTTTGTAGTCTTGGACCGGGCGATCTATTTTCTTTTAGGGCAGAGAAATTTTTCGAGGTTTTTTGGTAGTTATAGTCGGTTCCTGATCAGTTTTTGGTGATGCGAATATTGGCTAGAAGTTGGGCAGGGTGACTACGCTTGTTTTATTTTCTTTTAGGGTAACTAGCAAAGACATTTTCGGAGGTTTTTTGGTACTTCGAGTAATTTCCGGATCAGTTTTTTGATGCCAATATTGCCCATAGGTGGGGAGAATGTCCACCCTTTGCCCCCAGCCGTTACAAATTCGATTCGTAGCCCCCCGATGGGCAGCGGATGGCCGTTTCTTGCGCTTTTTTGTTTGACAAACAGCAGGGACACCGGGCGGCTCTTATCTTATAGAGATGCTGCCCCCTCTTTTTCGTTTCTTTCTGCTCTTGCGAAGCCCCGCATCTGATTGCCAGGGGACCCCAGCGGCGGGGTGGACCCCGGGGTCAATTGCCCGGGTTTTAATTAGATCGCGGAATGGCTGGGCGGATTGCGGGGGGCTTTTGGGGGGAATTTTTTGAGGTTAGATTTTGGTAGCGGGACGTTTTTCGCAAATGATCGTTGCTAGACAGTCTTAGGCGGAGGTCTGCGAGGGCAGGCTAGCAGTAAGCATTTCCGCAAGGTTGGAGTCCGACAGTTTAGCAGATGGTTTGCGGAACATCATGTCTCTGGGCAGCTTGGCAGTACTTTGAGTAAACAAAAAGTCGTGCAAACGGGCAAGTTTTCTAGGTTTTTCTCAGAAGTTTTAGTCTTTCGTCTAGCCTCTTCGAGACCGAATTTTGCGAAAATGTTCTTCGCTAGCTTACCTGGATTCTGAATTCCCCAAGAATTGCTGGTAGTCGGCCATTTCGATTTCTCTAAAAATCTCTGCTAGCTCACCCCTCACCCTTTATCCCCCCAGACAATCGCCCGTTTTCCCCTGTGTATCCCTTTCGGTCTATTTGTTTGCCCGGCCACTATGCCAAAGGTAGATCCAGGAGAAGCATCTCTCCCCCCCTTTCTGCCCCCTTGAGTGCCTTCTGGGCCAGGGGTCGCAAAAAAACTCGCCGGGCTGGTTGGGGCCCAGGGTCCGGCCCTAGCAGTTCTTTTGTGGCCCACAGGGGTCGGTCGGGGAAGGGGGGGAAGTCCCCCGGGGAATTGAGGGCTAGAAGGAGGAGGAGAACCACACATACGGGTCACGCAATGCTTCCCCCCCTGCCGCAAATGGATGGAATGAACAACGTTGGGACCAAATTTAGACCCTAGAGGGAGCAGCAGTGATTCGTATCAAAATTTTTGCGTTAGGGCTGGCTAGCAGAGATTTTTGGCGGAAAACTGCGTTTATGGGTGGCTAGCAGACGTTTTTAGGGAGGCTTAGAGAGGAGAGCTTACTATTAGAAGGGCAGGCTAGCAGTCTTTCTTGATGACAGCTGGGGTCATAGCAAGCTAGCAAAGCGTATTTGCGGATGAGATATTGTAGGATTCCTAGGGGCAAAGAGAGCGAGAGCGAGAGAGAGAGAGAGATAGAGAGAGACAGAGAGAGACAGTTAGAGAGAGAGAGAGAGAGAGAGAGAGAGAGAGAGCGAGGCGAGAGAGAACCGGACAAACTTCCCCCAGAGCCATAAATGTCCCTAGGCTATCAAGGGCAGAGGATGGGCGGTTGGTTCACTAATTGAATACAAGCCCTCTCTCTTTCTCTCTCTCTCTCTCTCTCTCTCTCTCTCTCTCTCTCTCATCTCTCTCTAGTCCTCTATCTAGCTCTCCCCTCTCTCCCTAATGATCTCTGCTAGTTCCTTACCCCCTAAGAAAAGATCGCCCGGTCCACCCTCCCCAATCATCTCCGCTAGTTACCCCCTGTGTCTCTGCACCCTCTCTATCCATCACCCACTCTATCCCTAACCCTTTGTGTCTAGTAAAACAGCTTATACCTATAGTTTGGCCGGCACGGAATAGCAATAGAAAAATCCAAGAAAACCCGTGTAATTTTTGCTCATTTTCAGGCTGGCGCCGGGTCGACGAAGGATGGAAAGCAGAAGAAATCGAAGAAAGGGCACAAGGGACAGGAGAATACGGTAGACACGTCATCAACGAGTTCGGACAGCGAGGAGGAGAAGGTGAGTGAATTTTTGAGGGGGAACTGGGTTTTGCCTGACGCTCCATGCCTCTTTAAGCACTAGCCTAGCGTAATCGTTTGTACCGAAGCGCAATAATTAAATGGCGTAATCGATTCCCCGATTGACTCTCTAGCCGTTACCTAGCCTAATCGGTTAGACTCTTACCTTTTCGCATAGCGTAATCGGTTTTCTTCAGCCGTGCTAATTATCTGGCGTAATCGATAGACCGACGCATGTCCCGGTCCCTTTAAAACAACCCCAAACCCGTTCTCTGTTTTCCCCCCACACCCCGACCCTACAAATTGATATGATGGGGTTGGGGGTGACACACAGCCCACCCCCATCAATCTGCTCTGCTTTTTGGGGCCCACAAAAAAAGTGGGGAAAGGGCCAGGGGGGGCAGATTTTGAAGAATTATTTCGCTGAAAGTCTCGCCCGACCCTGGGGGATTTCCGGAGAGGGCCAACACCCCGCAAAAAGTGAGGTCTTTATGGCCTACACCTTTTGAAGGGATTGGGAAGTGTGGATTTTGAGAACGGGGGAGAGATGGGACTGATTTAGATCCTAAAACTTCTGCAAATTGTCTTTGCTAGCTGGCTGACTTGGGATACCATCTAGCTGCCATGCAGGTTACCCATTCCCCAAAGATCTCTGCTGGCTTACCACAGGGTTTGGGAATTACCAGTCCTAATCGAATCGACTCGTTCTATGCGCCTCTGAAATTTTCCGCAAATGGACGTTGCTAGCATGCCCCTCCGAATTCCATTTCGCTGCCATGCAGACTACCCATTCCCCCAAAAATCACAACTAGTTTTTCACATGGTTTCGGAACTACCAGTCGTAATCGATTCAACTCGATCTGGGCGGCTCTAGAAATTTCCGCAAATGAACTCTGCTAGCCTGCCACTCAGGATCTAATCTAGCTGCCACCCAGGCTACCCATTCCCCAATTGACCTCTGCTAGATAGCTGTCATTCTCGGGATTACCAGTCGTAATCTGTTCGTTTTCAGGCCCTCGTCGTTGTCCGCCAGACTACCAACACCCATGCTTCGAGTCGTCCGGGTGCCGAAGTACCACCACAGGTCCGTTTTTGACTGATTAGCAAGTGTAAATCCAAGAATACACTCGTTTCTAAAAGGCGTGTCGACAGAATGGAATTTCTCCTTTTCCCCCACCATCACCCTTGATTTTAGTGGCGTAATCGATTGCAAAAATCCAATTTTGGTTGTTGCTCTTTGCCTAGGTTTTTAGTGGCGTAATCGATTAGTTTCGAATCCGTTTTAGGCATTTCATGGCGTAATCGATTGATTTAATCCGTTTTTTTGGAATTTCATAGGGTAATCGTTTTATCATCCCGACGCTTTTTAATGGCGTAACCGATTACGTATTAAGTTTTCTCTGTGTTGTCGGCACGGAAAACTGGCTTTTTCTATATTTTTATTTTTAAGGTTTCCTGGACGAAAAAATAAAAATTTAATGAGTTTTAAGCGCAAAAATCGTCCAGTAAAATTAAGGCTAAGGGAAAATTAGTACCCTTTGTAAAATGCGGTAATTTTATCGTTGGCCTGTAGACGATGCACTACACGCCAGCGGATGCGTCGTGTGGGGTGGTGATCAGAGAGGAGAAAGATCAGACGACGTATCGGTTGACCGGAAAGGGGTTGACGCCACATGTTGATCCGAAAGACCCGGTACGCGCCCGCGTGTAGATTTGTAGTCTGTAGGCTGTAGTCTTGCGCGATTTCTTTCCGCTTTTGTGGTCATGGATTGTTTGTAGTATGTAGTCTCTGGGTCTATTTGGTTCTGAAGCTTTTGTACGTTATAAAAAGTTGTAGTTTATAGCTCTTCTTGTAGTCTGTGGCCTGTATTTTGTAGTCTCTAGCCTAGAACTGTAGTTGTTCTATTCGCTGCTCTATAAGGTTTAATTTTTCGCCTTTGTGCCTAGAATCTGTAGCCTGTAGTTCATAGCTACGGGTTGTATTTTGTAGCTTGATTTTTATTCTGCGATATTTGTGTGCGGCTGCTCTATCCTATCATTAATGCGTCAATTTCCCCCCTATCTTCACTTGCATGAACCTCTAAAGGCGTGTCCTCCTGTCCCTTCTCGTACACCTACTGCATGCTGCATGCAATTCCGGCTTACAGATACCATATTTGCAAAATTGGTTCTTTCGCATTATCGGGGGGGCGGAAATTTTTGGATTAATCTAGAAATGCCTAGGAGCTTATTAGGAGGTATTTTGATAATGTTTTTGGTAAAACGAGACTGTATTTTAACTAGAAAAACTATCCAAAAACTTGGAAAATGTTTCAAAAATTCGAAAATTTGGGCAAAAAAGGCCTTTTCGGTCGAAAAATCGATATTTTTTGTATTTTTTTGATAAATAGGATTTTTACGTTTATGACTACAATTTTCTCCCCCCGATAATGCAAAAGAACCTGAAAATCCGCTCCCGCACGCCGTTTTGGGTCCTTTTAAGAGTCTGGTGGTAAAAGGATTAAGCGGCCTGCTAGCAGAGATCATTGAGGAAAAGAGAGAGAGAGAGAGAGAGAGAGAGAGAGAGAGAAGGGAGAGCGAAAGTTAGCGAGAGAGAGAGCGAGAGAGAGAGAGAATGAGCGAGAGAGCGAGGAAGACCTCTTTTCCTCAACGTTCTCTGCTAGCCTCCCCGCTGCCTTGCCGGTCCCTTTAAAAGCATGCGCCTGTGCGTGTCCCTATTTCCCTGATAAAATCCATTGGGTAAAGGTACGTTATCCCCCTCCCACTGCAGTCACTGCCGTCGACAATGGCGCGTGCGGAACGGCTGAATCTGACGTCGCCACGGATCACGCACGCTGAGCGTACACATACCGTACGCGGTGCTGATGTTCTGCCGGTCTCCCTCGCGGTACTGATTGTATTTTGAAACAGAGGTTTTGCGAGTAGCGCAGGCCATTTATGTTCCCCTGCTTTCGCTTCGACTAACCGGCTTCCGCAGGGGGTTTCTGCTAGCCTGCCCGGCCAGGGTTTTTCTCTAATAATCTCTGCTAACTTGCCTAGGCCTGAAATCCGCAAATGGCCTCTGCTCGTTGCCCCAGCGGTCCCGGTTTTCCTAAAGGGCTTCTGCTAGCCTGCCCGGGCACGGAGTATCCTTAATAATCTCTGCTAGTTTGCCTCTGGGAGGTAGGGTTTCCTTAAGAATCTCTGCTAGCTTGCCTAGCCCTTGAATTTCACAAAGAATCTCTCTGGTTTTCCCTAATTCTCTCTGCTAGCCTGTCCGGGTTCGAGATTTCGCCAAGGTCTCTGCTTGCCTGCCCGGGCTTGCTTTTTCTCTAATTGTCTCTGCTGACTTGCCTAGCTTTGAAATCCGCAAGTTGTCGCTGCTAGCTACCCTCGAGGGTCCGATTGTCCGCAAAAGTCTCTGCTAGTTTGCCTCTGGGAGGTAGGATTTCTTTAACAACCTCTGCTAGCTTGCCTATCCCTTAAATTTCCGCAAAGGAGCGCTGCTCGTTAGCCTTTTGCGGATTCGGTTTTCCCTAATTCTCTCTGCCAACCCGTCCCGCATGGATTTTCCCCAATAAACTCTGCTAGCTAGCCCCTTGCGGGTCAAATTTCCCCTAATGCTCTCTGCTAGTTTGCCCGGACCGAAATTCCTCAATGTTCTTTGCTCGCCCGCATTTTGCCATGGAAATCCTCAAATTCTCTTTGCTCGTTGCCCCGGATCGGATTTCTCAAAAGATCTCTGTTATCTGACTCTAGAGCTTCCTAATTCCAAAATTTCCCTGGAGATCTTTGCTAGCCCGCCTATCCCTCCGGAGCTCCTCAAAAATCTCTGCTAGCTAGCCCCTTGTAGGTCAGATTTTCCGTAATTCTCTGTGCTAGTTTGCCTCTGGGAGATCGGATTTCCACAAGAATCTCTGCTAGCCTCCCTTTTTCGTGAGAATTTTCCCCAAAGTCTCTCTGCGCGTTGTCCCCCCCACTAACCCTCTCTCGCGTGTGCTGTGTGCCGTGTCTGCGATGCGTTGCGTGTGCCGTGTGCGTTTTCGGCAATTTGCCCGTCTTAAAGGGGCCGGCAAGGCAGGAATCCATAACCAAAAAAATTTATGGATTTTTGCCTTGCCGCTCCCTTTAAAATCAATTTACCAGTTTAAATTTTCAAAATTTCCAATTCTAATCAATCAAAAAAACCTAGAAAAACAGTTAAAAATAAAAATTCAATGGTTTGTGGGGCTTTCGGGTTTTTAAGGGCCGTTGAAGGCAAAAACTTTTAAATTCGAGGAGCTTATGTTCAGCTTTTGTAGAGCTTATTCGATTACGGTATGTAAACATGCAAAAATGGGATTTTGTTTAGGAGAGCGGCCAGCCACACACTACGGTACAGAGGTGGCAGGAGACGAATATCATGCCCGATCAGGTGGTACAAGAAGTTGATGATGATGGACATACCGTAACGTATGTTTTCGCTGTGGATTTTGGTCTTTAGGGTGCCTTTAAAATGGGGCAGAACTTAAATTTGTTCTCTATCTCTCTCTCTGTCTCGCTATAGCTCTCTCTCGCTCTCTCTCTGTCTCTCTCACTCTCTCTCACCTACTCTCTTGCTCTCTCTCACTCTCTCACTCTCTCTCTCCATCTCTCTCTCCATCCGTCTCTCTCTCTCACTCACTCTCACTCTCTCACTCTCTCTCTCTCTCTCTCTCTCTCTCTCTCACTCTCTCACTCTCTCACTCTCCCTCAGCTCCCATTAACGCAAATATTTTCAGTCGAACCATCAAGACCTCCCAAGTGAAATCTACCGTCCAGAAGCAGACCTTCCAGAACTTTACGATACCCGAGGACGAGAATGTAGGTCGAAAAACTATATTAGAGGCACGCGGGCTAGCCGAGATCTTTGAGGAAAAATTTCCGCAAAAATCGTTGCTATCTCTTTGCTACTTTAAAGGAACTGTCAAGGCTTTCCTATGGATTTTTAGCCGTTTCTAAATTGTTTCTACTCTTAATAATTTCTATTAAATTGATAGGCATTTCTAGATTAGCACAAAAAATTCGTTCCCCCCCCCGATAATGCAGAAGAACCTTAAAATATCTGATTTGCAGGGTGTCTCGACAGTGGAGCGAGTACACGAACAAGTCGTCCCGCGGGTATCACCCAGTAAACAGGGAAAAGTATACGAGACACACACAAGGACTGTCGCTTATGAGAATGGATCACAAAAGGAACAGGAGGTACGGGCAAGCTGGCAGGGATCATTGAGGAATCTTTGTTTCAGCTACCCGGAGAGTTCGTTTCGTCAAAGACGGTCACTTCCGGAAATCGAACTGTTGAGACGGTCACGTATAAGACGGAGAGGGATGGAGTGGTGGGTGGAGAGAGAGAGAGAGAGAGAGAGAGAGAGAGAGAGAGGGTGAGAGAAGGGAGAAAATCAAGAATTTCAGGTAGAGACGCACGTGGAGCATCGAGTGACCATCCATTCCGATGATGCCATCGACCATGACGCGGTGGGTGCATGGCAGAGATTCTTGTGGAAAATCCGGGAATCGAATAGCAGAGATTATTGGGGGAAAATCAGGGGAACTAGCAGCGATTATTAACGAAATTAGAAAGCTAGCTAGCAGAGATCTTTGAGGAATTTTTGGGCCATCGAGCAGCAATAATTTGCGGAATTTTCAGGAGCTGTCTCGTGCCATCATGGAGGCGACACAGTCAAACCCGGAGATGACCGTCGAGAAGATAGAGGTCGTCCAGGAGGCAAAGCAGTGAGATGAGCAAGAGAAAGCGAGGAGCAAGAGATGCAAAAAGGAGCGGGTTCCCCAATCGAGGACCCCCAAATACCCCCAATTGAAATCCCTTCCTCTCCCTGAATATGATGGCGTAATCGGTTATTTTCTGGGCCTTGAAGATCGGGAATTAAATAGCGTAACCTATTCTGAAAACCGAATTACATACCGTAATCGATTAATTTGAGCTCAATTTCACTGCGTAATCGATTAGGAACAAACCGAATTACATACCGTAATCGATTAAACTTAGCGCTATTTCATGGCATAATCTATTGGCATAGCTTCAATTTCATTGCGTAATCGATTAAGCTGGCTTGCAATTAAATGCCCTAATCGATTTTTACCACCTAATTTCATCGCTTAATCGATTTGCCAAAACCGAATTACCTCGTGTAATCGATTCGCTGACTTCAATAGCCCTTTAAAAGCCACCGATTCCGCCCAAATTCCTCCCCTTGCTTCGAAGCCTCTCGTTATGATTTGCGTTACCCCCTGGCTGCCACCCTGCCCTCCCTAACATTTCGACGACCCCGTAACAAGTAGCCCCTCGTACTGCCCTGTTTTCGTGAATGCGTACATTACCGTATATTGAATTTTCCAATTTTTCAATTGCCTGCCCTCCAGAATCATTCAAAACTCCATCAGCGACCCCCGCATCGAATCGACGACTGTTTTGCCGTGAAGCCTGAGTTTTTGTTAGTGGGGCAATTTTTGGCCGGAAGTGGGGGCCCTATCTTTCAAAAAAAATCCGAATTTTTCTGAAATTATCGTACGGATGGATAGACTGACAGCCAGTTTAACGGAAACGCAAAAAAATTAGGAACTTTACCGCGAAAATTCGCTAAAAATCGTGTTTTCGAGCAATTTCGACCGGAAGCGCCGGCTCAATCCTCGAAAATTTGAATTTTTTTTTGAAATCGAGCGTATCATCAGATACCTTTACTGTCAGTTTAACAAAATACCGCAAAAATGCGCAATTTTCAAGCAAAAACCTGCAATTTTAAGTTTTTTCGAAATTTTGAATTTTATGAATTTTTGAAAAACCCTGATTTCTTTAGATTTCGGAATTTTTCGAAACTTAGGGTACCTTCAGATACCTTTGCTGTCAATTTACCGAAATACCCAAAAAATGCGCCACTTCCCCGCCAAAAATCGCCCCAGCTACCGTAATTATGTGTGTGTGCGTGTGGTGCAAAGAGTTGCGCGTCGTAGTTCCCGCCACGGCGAGCGCGACCATGCCCGCACCCCTTTAAAAAACGCCCCGAGTTCCGTAGGAATACGGGAATGCTACTTTTCATTTTATTAATGTTTTAATTTTTAATTTTTTTATTTTTCATATTTTCGCCACTTATCTCGCTAATTATTATCTCAAAAAATGCCGCTTTTTCAGTTTTTTTCAATGCCTCCCTTTTCCTCCCACCAATTTGATGCGTGTGTTTTTCTCCTACCAATTTTTGCGATGCTTTGAATAAATTTGTAGCCATTTAAAATTGAACAAAATGCGCGAATATTAACTCGAAAAATTACATGGCGTAATCGATGAAAATTCACAAAAAAAGCACGCAATTAAAGCTCGCGAAATACGTGGCGTAATCAATGAAAATCAGCGCCAAAATTGCCAAACAGTTGAATTGCCTAGCGTAATCGATTCGCGATAAATTGACGAATTGCCGAGCGTCACTTAGGTTCTTTTGCATTATCGGGGGGGGGGGCAACTTTTTCCTTAGGAGCTAATTTTTCAAATATAAATAGTGGAGGCGTTTCTAATGGTTTTCCTATTCCTGAGTGTAAAATATTTAGCAAATTTTATTAATTTAATTGTCAAAAACATCGATTTTTCGACGAAAAATGGCCGATTTCTGAGCAAAATTAAAACAGGACCCCCTTTTGTGTATTAATTTATAAATGCCTGGTAACTTAATAAGAGATATTTTCATCATGTTCTTACTAGGGAGGTATCTGAACTCGGCATCGAACTTTGAGAAGTCAGATACACCATTCGACGCGCCTTGTCGAGGCGATTCCAAATATGTAATAAAATCAACCAGAGCCTATAACCGTAAAAAGTTATGAGCATTCGAAGTCGACAAAATGGTGAAAAACAGTATCTTTGAGACCCTGTATCATCCCGCGGAATGGAATTTAGCCTAAACTGATTAGTGCTCCTTATTCAACAAAGAAAGCTCTTTCAAATGAGCTATGTTACATACGGCTGCCAAAAATTTCCGTAAAAAAATATTTTTGGAATGCGGCGTAAGGGTAGGGTATGGCCAGCTTGCCGAAGACGTTTCGAGAATTTCGCGTAAAGTCTATGTAAGATAGCCCATTCGAAAGATAATTTTCTGCTGAATAAGATGTACTGTTCTATTTTCGAAAAATTACATTCTTCGAATTCGTACAGAGTCTTAAAGGGGCGGTTTTTGATGATTTTGTCAACTTTGATATAGAGAGCGTCCATTCCTGGTCTTGTTACCCGAGGTTATTTTACCATCGCCGGTGCCTTTTAGGGGTCACATAGTCAAAAAAACTCATCCCGAGTTTGGAAATGCAAAAAGTAGGAACTAGTCAAAAAGCAAAAAATAAAAATCGTGAGTGGATCCTAACCCTGGTCGTACAGACCGGAGACCCATGGGCACACCACTAGGCCACGGGGCCGATGAACAGGGTGCGCTGGGAGGGGCTCATATCCCCGCGGCATTCTTCGCTGCAAAACTTAAAATGCTCATAACTTTTTATCGTTATAGACTCTGGTTGATTTTATTATATATTTGGAATCCCCTCGAAAAGCCGCGTCGAATGGTGTATCTGACTTCTTGAAGTTCGATGCCGAGTTCAGATACCTCCCTAGTTAGTAAAATAAAACTATATTTTTAATCGAAAACTAACTAAAGCTTTAAAAGATTTTTCAAAAAAGCCGAGATTTCGGCCAAAAACGGCCATTTTGATCGAAAAATCTATTTTTTTTTGTTTCTTAGTAAAAATTTGTAACGGTTTTACGTTAGGATCAGTAAAAAAAACGGTTTAGCAACATTTCCGCCATTTATATCTAAAAAATGGGTTTCTAATAAAAGAAAGAGAAGAAAACAATAGAAAACTTGTAGGGAACCCCCCCTGATAATGCAAAAGAACCCATATTGATTAAGCTTCCGTAGCATGGCGTAAAAATTTAATGGTGTCGCATTTCACTAAAAATCTAAAACTTGAAAGATTCTTCAAAAAAAGCCGAAATTTCGGCCAAAAACGGCCATTTTGATCGAAAATCCGTTTTTTTGCAGTTTGTTAATAAAAATTTGTAACGGTTTTACGGTCAAGAATAGTGCAAAAAATTTCTCAATCGTAATGCGCACAAAACACTGTAATAAAATTTGAATGGTGTCGAATTTTCACTAAAAAACGCTGATATCAATCGCTCCTCAATCACTTTATTCATCACCGGGAGATCACACAAAAATTCACAAGCGAAAAAATACGACAAATTCAAAATGTGGATTGACGGCGGAAAAGTGAGAAAAGTACATGCAAAAATGACAATTTTGTAATTAAAATTGTAAATTTTGCATTGAAAAAGTGGGCAAAATCGGTGCAAAATAGAGCGACAAAATTGGATGGATTATTTGGAAGTAGGGTGGTCGAGGATCGCGTCAATGATTTCGTCCTTCTTTTTCGCTTTTCTGAAAAAAAAACGATAAAATAATTGGCACAGATTCTGCCAAAAATCCCTGCTAGCTTGCCTCGAATTTCCGCACATTTCCTCTGCTAGATTGCCCTCAAATTCCCCAAAGTTCTCTGCTAGCCTGCCCTCAATTTTCCGCAATCGTCTCTGCTAGCCGATCCCGATTCCCTAAAAATCTCTGCTCGCCTGCCCCTAGCCCGATTCTACAAATCGCCTCTGCTAGCCTGCACCCAATTTCCACACATTTCCTCCGCTAGATTGCCCTGAATTTTCCAAAATTGCTTCTGCTAGCCTGCCCCAAATTCCACAAAGTTCTCTGCTGGCCTGCCTCGAATTTTCGCAAATTGTCCCTGAAATTCTCCAGTCATCTCAACTAGCGGATCCCGATTCCCTAAAAATCTCGGCTCGCCTGCCCCTCGCCCGATTCTACAATTGTTTCTGCTAGCCTGCCATTCCCTAAATGGTCTCTGCTAGCCTGCCCCAGGGTCCTCGATTTCCTCAGCCAGCCAGCCTCCAATTTCCCCAGACTTCTCGGCAAGCCTGCCTCGAATTTCCCCAAATTGCGTCTGCTGGCCTGCCCTAATTTCAGAAAAAAAACGCACTTTATATCGACGTTCATCTGCGCGGCTTTTTCCTTCAAATCGGCGACAGTCATCTTCATCAAAACAGATCGACTCGGCAATTGTTCCTGTTTCTCCTTGAATTCGTCCTCATCATCCACATCATTCTCCATTTTCACACCTCGTCCTCGTTTTTTTGGAGCCGCAGCTTCATCTGAAATTCACAACAAATTAGCAAGCTAGCAGAGGATTTTGGGGAATTTCGGGGGTCTAGCAGAGATCTTTGCGGAAAATCAGGGTCAACTTGCACTAATTTCCTGAAAATTTCGAGGCAAACTAGCAGAGATTCTTGGCGAAAACCGGGGCTAGCTAGCCGAGACGATTGGGGGATTTCGAAGCAAACTAGCAAAGATTAGTATGGCAAACCTCGATTTTTTCGGAATTTAGCGGACTGGCTGGCGGAGATTTTTGAGGATGCGCCTGCAAAAGAAACGAACCTTTCTTAGCAGTTGCCCGCTTCGCGGTTGTCGCTTTTGGGTCGAGCTCTGGAATTCAAACAAATTCAACCAATCAATAATCCAAAAAATACCGTAAGTGCCCGTCAATTTGCCCATTTCATCGGCCGCTTCTGCCGCTTTTCCCGCCCTCGATGCCGGCATCGCGTCGTTGTCGAACCACGGCTCTGCAAAATCATGGAAAATCTCGATTATTCGGAAGGCTACAAACTACGAATCGCAAAAATAAGATTATTAGCTACAAACCTAAATTTTTTTAGCAAAAATCGACTTTGTTAAGGCCAAATGACAAACTACACGATCGAAAATCGCCTGAAATAATCATTTGGCAGTTAGACTACAAGCTACAATCCCTAAAAACAGCGTTTTACGCCCGGATACAGACTACAATCTTAATTTGAAGCAAAATCAGACTACAAACTACAATATCGAACATAGCCTGAACAAACCGTATTCCAGTCAAACTACAGAATACAAAACGCAAAAAAAAACAAGAATAGTTGCAGACTACAGACTACCAAAATTTGCTTTTTTAGCCACCAGATTCGTATCGGCAACAAAATCGACGATTTGGCTGGGCTACAAACTACAAATCCTGGAATGACACAAGAAATTCGGCCCTTCGAGGGACAGACTACAAACCACAGAGTCGGAAAAGCTCGTTTTTAGGCGAAGAAAAGAGCGTATCGAAACGTACTGATGTGATCCCATTTGGTACGCATGGCCTCCGTCCATTCTTCAGTCTCATTGTCTGGAGTATCCAGGTTCGCCTCTCGTTTCAACATCGTGTAGAAGGCTTGCAGATCTGAAAATGTAGATATGGAGGGGATGGGATGAGAGAGCGAGAGATAGAGAGATAGCGAGGGTGAGCGAGAGCGAGAGAGCGAGAGAGAGAGAGAGAACGTACGTGGATTTGGATATGCCGTGGGTGTGAAGCGTTTCTTGAGCAGCGCCGTGCACAGCGTCTTCGCCGCGTCGACCGCCTTTGCAGAGCCTAAAATAAAAAATTGATCTGATTCGATTACGCTTTGGAATTCGCTCCATGGAAAGAACCAATTACGAAATGAAATTCGCCAACATTCGGGCCGGATTTTCCGCGCGTTTTGCGTGTTCAAACAGGCAAGTTGAGCCGGTTACGACACGGAATTCGAACCGAGGTGAGATGCCATATAACCCAAAAAACGTACCAGTGGGCCACTTTGCCATTCCTTCAGGGGGCTTCATCTTTTCCTCAAATGCCGCTGCGATGTCCATTTTGTCGTCGGGATCGTGGAGTTCGACGAGGAGAAAACCTGGATGGACGGCAGCCTGGAAAAGAGGAATTAGAGAGAGAGAAAGAGAGAGAGAGAGAGAGAGAGAGATAGAGAGAAATCGGTACTCAACTCTTAACGGGGGGCAATTTTATAGCCTTTTTTAAGCAATTTTCCGCGCCAGAATCTTTTGTCGTTTGACAGAAATCTACTAAATAAATTTTTCTGTGCCTTTTATATCTTACAAAAATCACAAAATGGTATAAAATTTCGTTTTCGTTTAAGGGCCGCATGGAGTCACTGGCGAAAGAATGCCCCCCCGTTAAGAGCACAACACCGGTGAGTCGACAAACCTCCTGATCCTCCTGTGTATTCGGGATAAGGGCCACGATACGGGGCTTCTGATTGGCACGACCCACATATTCACAGATGGCCACCACCTGGAAATGGAAAATAATCTTAGCGGGATCTCGGGAAGGCATCCATTTTGGGGGTCTGGATTCGCGGCGGCGACACCCGAAAGGTGTCGTAATCGATTACGCGATGGAAAGGCGGGGCGTGCGCGTTGAGTCGATTTGCTATCAGAATCTCGAAAATCAAGACCAAAATACACTTTTTTAGGCAGACAGCTGTTGACCGACGAATTCCTAACTTTTATTGATAGGCAAATAGTAAAGATTCTAATCCTAATTTTCGAGATTCTGAAATAGGAAGAAAAGGAAAAGGAAAAAATACCTGGCGATGGTCCATCCGATCCAACAAATGAGAGTAGAGCGATGTGGCGCCAAGATGAGAATTGTCGTGTGGACGGATGGTGAGGGAAGGGCTCACGTGTTCCCACAGATCAATTTCACTCACAGCACGGAATTCCAGTAGACGGAGGCCTGAAATCGGGGGAAATTAGCGGAAATACGGCGCTAGCTAGCAGAGATTCTTGTGGAAAATAAACCCCTATTCTAGCTACCCGGAAAGCTAAACGAAATCATTGCGGGTAGTATCGCCAATTAGCAGCGATTTTTGGCGGAAAATTTGGGCCGTCTAGCAGGGCTTCTCGTGGAAAATCGGGGGCCAACGAGCAGCGACAATTTGCGGAATTTCAGGGCGTTAGGTAGAGAAGGCTAGAATTACCCCACGTAATCGAATTTTTTTAAAGGGATGGGCAAGGCAGGGTTTATATATTGCCTCCAGCTTTCTCCACGCAACGCACCAGCCTCGCAATTCCGTTGCGTAACCGATTACGGCATATTTTTCCGAAGGATCGTAAAGGCAAAACTCCACATGTTTTCCTGACCCTTTAAAAGTGCATACCTTTCTTGTATCGATGATGAACGTCTCGATCCCCTTGGGTGATCAGTATTCGTTCTCCTCCAACATTTCTCATTTGAGCCAATTGGTGTCGTTGGAAGGATTGTTTCGGAATGTCCTCCTTCGTCTCGTCCCTTTCCATCCGTCGTTGCTCATCATCAGCGTCAGGTGGTGTCTTCTGGAATCCAGAGATGAGAAATGAAGAATTTCTGCGAATTTGCAACGACGAAATCACCTATTTCGAATCATATTTCCAGAGAATCATCTTTTCAAAAATCGGAATTTGAAAATTTTGCCCATTTTCGGGTGTATTTTTGGCAAACGACGGACCTGAGTGGTAGACGAGTATGTGGTGATGGATTTGAGTGCTGCCCCAGTCTTTGCATGGATGGAGAATGGCGTCGGCTTCGTCTTTGTCGCCACCAGCGAATATCTAAAAGGATTTTCTTTCCAAAAACCCAAAAAATGGCACTTACGCGGCAACGTTGAACTCGAGACCGTTGCCCAGGGAGAACGGGATGACGGCATGCGTACGGACGGCACCCGTGCGACGGATCAGGCTGAAAAATTGAGATGAATCAGGGGAAATACAGCGCGTAATTGATTGGCCGGCCAATTTCCTATCGTAAATGCCGATTTTCATAGCGTAATCTATCGAAAACGCCTTTTCAATGGCGTAATCGAATATTGTCGATTTTCGTGGCGTAATTGATTGACAAGATTCCTCTCGTAATCGATGGCACACGAATTTCAGCGCGGTCGATTGCTCTTTGGCCATTTTTCTTGCTGAGAATTTGATGAAGGCAGTACCTTTCTTCAAGATCGTTGTCGTATACGCCAGCCTCCTCATCTACCGTCCGCCACATGGCCAGCGCCGCGTCGTCGATCAGCTTCTCGTCGCCGAGCACAAACACCGTGCATCTGAAACATCGTTTTTTCGAGCAATTTTTCTGAAAATAACCGCGCGTCAAAACCAGCTTGTTTAAAAAGTATAGCTGCTTTTTTCTGACGACTTTCCCGGTCAAAACTTGCAAACGCAAAGTTTTTAGCCATTTCAAGCGAATTTGATGATGATAGTCACCCTTAAAATGCTTTCCACGCCCCGCAAGTCAAATTTGGGCCAAAAATCGGGTCAAAATAGCGTGCTCAAAACTACAAAATCCATTTCACGGGTCAGAAAAGCTTCGGCCCAGTTTTTTGAGTGTTTCTGTCGCTGCGTTTTTCTGTCTTTCGCCTAGGCTGACGGTTAAACATGCCCTGGAAAACTAAAAGACCAAGCAACAAGGCAAAATTTCGCAGAATCGATTAAAACAAAGTTTTAAAAACCTAAAAACTACATTTCACGATCCAGGAAAGTAAAACGACGCGGCGAAAACCCAAAATTCAGCCAAAAACGCCAGGCAGCTTTTCGCCAGCCCTTTTCAAGCCTAAAATCGGCAATCGAAAAGTTTTGTGGGCATTTCCCGGCCATTTCCGAGATGATCAACGGTCGAAAGTGGTTCTACAAGCTTTATAAGCCAAAATCACGCCGAGACAGGTGAAAGCGGAGTTTTAAAGACTAAAAACTGCATTTTCCATTTCGGAAAAGTAAAACCGGGCCTCGGGAACATGCCAAAAACGTAGAAGTCCAAGCAATGAAAAGCGTGAAGCTTTGCCGTGCTTTTTCGAGCCAAAATTCGAACGAAAACATCAAAACCGAAGAGGTTTTTAGGTCTTTTTGGCCAAATTTGGACTGGAAAAAGTTTTCTTTATATTTTCCGGCCTCACCTTCCTCTCAGAGGCCTCCTCGGCGCATCATCATCTTTCTGCGTGGCGCTTCTTCCCTCGATATCCCTCAAATTCCGCAGCATTCTTGCGTATTCATCATCTGTCTGCCATCTCTTCCCAAATGGTGCCACATCATTCGTAAACAGCACCCACGACGTGAAGCGACGCGAGGTGCTGCTGGAAATGGAAGAATTTAGAATTCTCTCGAATTATCATACCTGTATGAAATGTTCAGCTTGCTATAACTGGCCACTTTTTGCCAATTTGCGCGCGTGTGGCCGCCGAAAGTTTCGATGAACAGCGACTGGAGATCGTCTAAAAAGGCTATACTTGTAAAAAAACGTGGAAACTACCTGTTTGGAGGAATTCCTCAAGCATCAACACACGCTCCTTGTTGAGGCAGCCAATCGGGAAAAGATGTTTCATGTTCTCCGCACCCATCGTCATCTCAGGATCCGTTTCGGTGAATGTCTGAAACGAAAATCGTTTCAAAGTCTTGTTTTTCAATTTTGAAGACCTTTTGCATTATCGGTGGTTGTTTTTCGCCATTTTTGAACGCAAAAGTCGCTAATTGCTGTTAAAAATATTAAACATATCACTTTTTTGGCCAAAGCACCGACTTTTTTACTTTTCTAAGCTTTCTAGCGAGTTTTCCGTTTTAAATTGAGCTCAATTTTGCCAAAAATACTGAAAAAACACCAGAAATTGCGGGCTTTCTGTTCGTTAGCGCGAAAAGATATTTCCATACCGTGTTGATGATGAGCACGCCGACGTAATGGCGAAGGGCTTCTTCCGTGGCACACATCCGGGCGCATTGCGTGTAGATGGCCTAAAAACGATGAAATAATCGAAATTGAAAGCTATACCTTGATGGCCTTCACGAACGAGCAGCCGGGACCGAAGGCGCCCCCTTCGACGTCATCTTCAAACATCGCCTTCGCGCCATCAACGACAAAGTAGGTCGTCTAAAATAAACAAATTGATATTAGCGACAAAAACCCACTTTTTTATTCGTGTTCTCAGCACTCAAGTCGACGACACCATCAGCCGCATCTTCACTCATTTTTGCGCCGATTTGCCTGGAAAAAAAATTGTTTCTTAGAAAAATATAAATATTAGAAGAAGGAAGGGGAAATTAGAAAAAAAGAATGTTTGAAAAATTGCATTTTGCTAATGAACCTTGCAGACATGTTTTTAGGCTAGTTTTTGCAGAAGGGGGTGTCGATTCACCACTTTTTGTGAGCTGCAAGTGCCAAAAAGGCTTGATCTAGTCGCAACTTATCTTTATTATCCTTTATACTAGATTTAACAACGGCCAGTATCGAAACTACTCTAAGACCAGCTTCAGAACAAGGAAAACCACTAATTCAAGAGATTTTCCAACGAAAACAGACCGCGACAAGGACAAGAAACAAGCAGTTTCACGGCGTTTCACACGCGGCAAGCGTCAGTACGACTGAATCTAAGCTATCCTTGAATCTACAAAACGATCGACATCGGATCTACTCGAAAGCTAGCTATATAGCCCCCAAAAGCGGGCATTTGAGCGAAATTTGCAACGCAAACAGGTGGAAACAGGGCAATCTCTCGGCCCTCCCCTGGCAAAACGATCTCTAACCGGGGGCCTGGTCACCCTCTTCAGCCCTCACAAACAACACAAAAAGGGCTAGCCGACTAGCGAGGCTCGTCGTCACTTTGGGCAACCATCTAGCACCAAAAGAACGTGAAATCCAAATCTATATATGAATGGTTTCTTCAACCGGTTGGGTCAAAAGTGTAAAATGACGAAAAAACCAAAAAAAAAACAAAAGAATTTGATTTCAGAACGTTTTTTGAACATTTACTTTTTCGAACATTCAGGAATTTGAAAGCGGATTTCCTAAACGTTTTCTTTTTCTCTATCTTTTTTCCCGTCGGGAGCGAATTCTGCCCGACTTGGGCTTCTTCGCTTCGTCTTGCCTGTCCATAAAAAGTTAAAAATCAACATTTCAAAAGTTTTGTGCATTATACAGAGCGTAATAAACACGTTTTTCACGTCCAGTCCACGCCATGGGAAGGGGCTGAGCCGTCGTCGTCTGGCCATAGTCCGGCCTATCGCTCGGTGATTTGCACCATTTTGTCTGGCTGATCGAATTCCGAATCAGCGCTGTTATGCGCCATCTGCCGATATGGATTTTTCGGCTCGATTCTACCCCCCAGGTGCCTCCAGATACGCAGATGGGCGTTTATCTCGTGATCTACTCATTAATTTGGTCATTATCGTCGGCGAGGTCTAATCACAATGCCTTCATCCATTTTATGACGATCCCGCCTCTTACATAAAACCCAAAGGAAATCTCAAAATAACCCCCGAAACAATTTTCAGAGTGAAATCGGGGGCTGAATGGGGCGAAAAGAGCGTGTTCCTCGCCGTTCTCAACCCAAATCCCCGCTGCCATTCCTGTCATTCCGCTACGAATTACAACAAGCTGTCTACGGACATCTCGGCTTTTGGGAGAAACACCGTCTTCGAGCCACCACCAAACAGGTACGCATCGCGGATTCTGAGGCAATTTGACAAAACAATTTCCAATCGGATTCCTGAAATAAATTTTTTTATATATTTTTAAATATTGTATCTATTTCAATACAAAGTTTTATATACATTTTTAAATATTGTTTTTTCCGGCTATCAAAAACCGTTCAAACATTTTTGGGTTCTCTATCCAATGGCATTTTCAAAATATCGAAATTGTTCAAAATGCCGAAGTTTTTAGGCTATAAAACTTCTATATAGCATTTTCCGCGTTGTAAAGAAGTCTCTTAGTATAATTTATGACGTTCTATCGATTGGTGTTTTAAAAATATCGAAAATCTCAAAAATTTGTTTCCCCCCGTGTTTTCTTACGGTATTTGTTAACAGTTGGCGTGCAACGTGAGCGGCATCGCCGACAACCCGTATTGGCCGGTGAGCAAATATGTCGACGACATCCTCATCTCCGTTAAACCAGCGGTATGGCTTTTACAGAAAAAAGAATGCTTCTGGACTGTTAGCGGGGGGGCTTTTTGGCAGGCAGGTTTTTTTCGGCTTTTAATCAAAATTTTCGAAATTTTGACATTTTTTGATCAAAAATGAATGAAAAATTGCCAACATTTTCGAATTTTCAGATTTTTTAAAATTATAGCTTATAGCTTTTTTAGGCTTCCTGGTAGGACCCAAATTTTCTCGGCCCAAGCCTCCATTTTTTTTATATATAGTGGATGCGTTTTTAAATTGTTTTTAACCATTCCAAAGCATAAAAGCTACACAGATTTTTATTCTAAAAAAATTCGAAAAATTGATTTTTCGACCGAAAATGACCAAATTTTCGACTTTTTGTGACTTTTTGAAACTTGTGCTGTTTAATATATAGTTAAAACTTACTAACAACCATTTAAAAACACTTTATCTTTGATTACGAGGTCAACCGGGGCCGTCAGGAGAAAATGGGTCTATTATGAACAGGTGGGAATCGCAACCAATAACCTAGAATACGTGGAAAAAACAAACGTCGTCCCCCCCCCGGCCGCCCTATCAGAATCTCTCAATTTCAGAATCTCTAAAAATCAGAATCTCTAAAAATCGGAATCTCTAAAAATAAAAATCGGTTCAGGAAGCCATACAGTTTTTGGCGCAAATTGAAACTGTATGGCGCTTTTACTCAACGTCGCCTGTGAAAACTTTTTTTGGGGTAGTTTTTTGCCCTGATCACGAAAAACGTAACCACGAATCACAAAAATTCAAAATGAATTGCTTATAGCAAAACCAAGTTTTGGGCTTTGTAGACAACAGTTGTAACCAAGCACGGAAAAATGGCGCTATGGAAATGCATCTACGGTTTTCGTGATTAGCGCAAAAAACTACCCCAGAAAAAGTTTTCAGAGGCGTCTTTGGGTAGAAGCGCATCACAGTTTCAATTTGCGCCAAACTCTGTATGGGCTCCTATACAAAGAAATTTAGAGATTCCGACATTTAGAGATTCTGATTTTTAGAGATTCTGATTTTTAGAGATTCTGAAAGTCCACCCCCCCGCTATCAGTCCAGAACCAAAAGAATGATAGCCAAATTGATGAGTGAAATGGTGAGGTGCTAGCAGGCCCAGAAAAAGCCCATCAATTCCATAATCAACTGCGCAAGAAACGTATTCTAGTTTTTGCAAATTTTGTGCGAGACCCGTTGCGGCGAGCTGCAAATCCGTTGGATGGATTTTGGCGTGCAAGCGTACATCGAATTCTACCATGACACCTATCGCACATGGAATAGGGATATTGGACCGAATCGGGACCATGGACGAAGGGAATTGAGGTACGCCGATCGATCGGCACGTCGGCTTTGACAATACACAGGTCCTCGGATCCACCCAAAATCCGATTGTATTCCACCTGGATTTGGGGTGGAACGCATGGAAATCGGCTGGATTTCGGGTGGACGCACAGGGAATCGAGTGGAAACACGACGCAACGCGTGCCGCACGCGACGCGGCAAGTGGAAATCGAGTGGAAACCGGGCGGATCCGGTCGATTTCCAACTGATTTACCGTGCATCCACCCGCAATCCGGTCGATTTCCCCGTGGAATCCGGTCGTGTCCGCTACTGGAACTCCGATCGATTTCGCGAGCAGATGCCGACCGGATTTCGGGTGGACCCGAGGACATGAGTAGGTTTGCCCCTTTCACCCGCTTTTCGGTCCTCCCCCCCGCGATAATCTATCTATCTATCTACTATAATAATTTTGTTGTGGTCTCTGTCCGTCCGTCCGGTCCCGCATTCAACTCGAAGGGAAAGGAGCTAGAGCTTAGGTCTCTTCGGATTCGGATAGAGCGACGTCAGAAACCCCCAAATTCACAAAAAAAAATTATGAAAAACTTTTAGTTTAAATTATTAAAATTAACTTTGAAAGTTTTTCCTTCGTAAAAGGCGTGGGGGACGGAGGTTGGGGTGGATTTGGACATAGTGAGCCAGGTCGCGCGCTTTCGGCAAGGGGGAAGGAGCGCAGAGGGGGCAGCCCGAAATCCAGCCACTTGCAGCGGCGAAGACGCTGGTACAAGCGAATGGATCATTAATTTGGATGTTTAGTGCGCGCGGAAGACAATCGTACATTTGCTTTGACAGATGCGATGAGGGCACGGCTATCAGGGTAATCAATAGGTTTCTTTGCCGAGTGACGTCCGGTGCTGTCGGATTGTATGTATGGCCGGACGTTGATTATGAGGTGGGAATATTTCGTGTAGAGTGAAAAAGAGAGAGTGAGAGAGAGAGTGAGAGAGTGCGAGAGAGTGAGAGAGAGTGAGAGAGTGAGAGAGGGTGAGAGAGTTAGAGAGAAAGTGAGAGAGTGAGCGAGTGACAGAGTGAGAGAGTGAGAGAGTGAGTGAGAGAGAGCGAGTGAGTAAGTGAGAGAGTGAGAGAGTGCGAGAGAGTGAGAGAGAGTGAGAGAGTGAGAGAGGGTGAGAGAGTTAGAGAGAAAGTGAGAGAGTGAGCGAGTGACAGAGTGAGAGAGTGAGAGAGTGAGTGAGAGAGAGCGAGGTGAGTAAGTGAGAGAGTGAGAGAGTGCGAGAGAGTGAGAGAGAGTGAGAGAGTGAGAGAGGGTGAGAGAGTTAGAGAGAAAGTGAGAGAGTGAGCGAGTGACAGAGTGAGAGAGTGAGAGAGTGAGTGAGAGAGAGCGAGTGAGTAAGTGAGAGAGTGAGAGAGTGCGAGAGAGTGAGAGAGAGTGAGAGAGTGAGAGAGGGTGAGAGAGTGAGAGAGAGTGAGAGAGTGCGAGAGAGTGAGAGAGTGAGAGAGAGTGAGGGAGTGCGAGAGAGTGAGAGAGAGTGAGGGAGTGAGAGAGAGTGGGAGAGTGAGAGAGTGAGAGAGTTAGAGAGAAAGTGAGAGAGTGAGCGAGTGACAGAGTGAGAGAGTGAGAGAGTGAGTGAGTGAGTGAGAGAGAGCGAGTGAGTGAGTGAGAGAGTGAGAGAGAGTTCGTGCGTGAGCGAGTGACAGAGTGAGAGAATGAGAGAGAGAGGGAGAGAGAGAGAGAGAGAGAGAGAGAGAGAGAGAGAGAGAGAGATAGCTCATAACGATACTTTTCAGGGTGAGATGCCTCAACTAAAACAACTGGCACTACTCCAAAGTCCGTTCTCCGTTGTGCTGAAGATATGCCCAGAATTGGCAGAAACCCAGATCGGTTGGCTAAGAAATCATCATTTGCGGCTGGATGCCGTGGTTTGTCTCCTTCTAGTAAAAATCACGTTTCTCGGGGCAAAATGAGGATTGAAGCGCCCAAGTCCAGCCAATCGGATAGTGCACGCTCGTACACTCTGCCAAACAACTTTAGAACCAGAGCCCCCTCCCCCCGCTAAGGGACCAGAATCGGAAACCCGATCGAATACCTTGTTAAAACCGACTTTGGACGTACCTACACTCAAGAACTGCGTTAATATGTTCGTATAGAATGCCATAAATTTAGGCAATCGTCGCTGCATTCCATTGTCCACATGATACCCATGGAACGCAAACGCTATGGGGTCGCGATTTCGGCATTTTGTTTGATCGCGTATGTGACAGGGGCAGAGCGAGCGAGAGAGAGAAAGAGAGAAAGAGAGACAGAGAGAGAGAGAGAGAGAGAGAGAGAGTGAATGTAAATTAGAAAACATTTTAGATGACGGATACGTCGGATATCCTCATCCAATTCGACGGTATCTTCCACTCGGCCCGTTCTCTATATTTAATTAAAGTTGTCGAGCAATGGGCCACACAGGTAATCCACTATAATAATTTTGTTGTGGTCTCTGTCTGTGTGAAGCCGAATTCAACTCGAAGGGGAAAGGAGCTAGAGCTTAGGTCTCTTCGGATTCGGATAGAGCGTGGTCAGAAACCCCCAAACTGATAAAAAACTTATGAAAAAGTCTTCGTTTAAATTACTAAATTTAACTTTGAAAGTTTTCCTTAGTAAAAGGAGTGGGGGGCATAGTGAGCAAGGTCGCGCGCGTTTCGGCGAAGGGGAGGGAGCGTACAAGGGGTATCTAAGGATTGAATGTGTTGAATTGAAATTGTTCTTATTTGAATGAATGTTATTAAATGATATTAAAATTAAATGTTATTAATAATTTAAATTGAATGTTCAAAAACTGTCGCCAAGCCCTCTCTGAAAGTGATTATAAAAAGATCTAAATGTCTGGAAGTTCCGCTTCATTTGTGGCTTACTCGCTAGTTAATCGCAAGTAAAACGTGGGCAATCGAACATCCTGAATATTTTCGTCAGAATCCGCCCCTCGAAAATCGTCGCCGAGTCATTCTCGTCACATTCACCAATATACTCCAGAAAAAAGCCGTAAGTCTTGGCAAACCGCCCTTTTCCGGTTCTGGTTCGTTAGCGGGGGGGATGTGACATCGCGGAGAAACTCCCGATAGCCCTCCCAATAAGCTGATTCGGAATGGGAAGACGCGGGGGAGTGGCTTCCCCCCCCCGCTAACGAACCAGAATCCCCTTTCCTGTAATAATACATCGATCGTTGTATTCAGGATATGGAAGAATTGCGTCGATTCCTTCTCCGTCATCTGCCAAAAGTCTCATCACCCGAGATGAAAATCGGACTATCTGTGGTGCGTCGTCGTCGTGCTGAATGGCTATTCACATTCTGTTTGGCCCAAAATTCCGATCTATTCTTCCCCTACACAACATTAAATACCCCCCGTATCTTCCCCACCGGGTTCCGGATGTACTACGCAGGTGAAGCCGCCGAATAAATCGATGTCCTTCTGCAACAAACGACCACACAAAGGGCCGTAGGAGTGGGGGCTCTCTCTCTCACACACACACACACACACACACACACACACACACACACACACACACACACACACACACACACACACACACACACACACACACACACACACACACACACACACACACACACACACACACACACACACACACACACACACACACACACACACACACACACACACACACACACACACACACACACACACACACACACACACACACACACACACACACACACACACACACACACACACACACACACACACACACACACACACACACACACACACACACACACACACACACACACACACACACACACACACACACACACACACACACACACACACACACACACACACACACACACACACACACACACACACACACACGAGACACAGCGAAAAGTGTCAAGTTTCACGGGTGTCGACCATCGGCTTTCAGTGCTGTAGACCGCGTGCCGTTCGATGACGTCAGACGGCAAAAGTCTGGGCGGCGAAGGCGTTCTCACCTCCTAGCGGGGCGGATCCAGGCTTTGATCGTTTCACTCGGGCAACCAAGGAATCGCAGCTGTGTTTTCTGCAATGAAACCGATGTATTTTCTGCAATTTCCCAGCTCTTTACAAGGACTTCCCTTTTTTCCTTAATCTAACTTAATACTGAAAAATATTATACCAAAACCACTTAATATTGTTCAGAAAACATCAATAAACATTTATAAATCGATTACGAACATTAATTAGTAGGAAACGCGCCAAAAAAACGGTTATTTTCAAAACCACCTCCCCGACACCTCTCCACCTCCCAACTCCCCACCTCGAACTTTACTAATTGCCTGGCTGGAGTTTCGGCCGCCTCCTGCGTGTCGGGAGGAACAAGGAAATTGTTTGTGCCCAGCGGACCAGGGAAGCACAACCAGCCCACAACAAGAAGAATGTCAAGGCGCGTGGGAAATCTCAGATACTCAACATTATGGGCAATTATCATGTACAAATTTATATGTAAAAAGAACAAAAAAGACGTAAAAAAGACAAAGGTAAAGACATAACGAACGAACGCGGGGAATGTACAAATTTATATGTAAAAAGAACAAAAAGGACGTAAAAAGGACAAAGGTAAAGACATAACGAACGAACGCGGGGAATGTACAAATCTATATGTAAAAAGAACAAAAAGGACGTAAAAAGGACAAAGGTAAAGACATAACGAACGAACGCGGGGACAATCAATTATTGCAATGGCGCTGAGGGGGGCTTAAATTGCGTCAATTGATATTCGATGCTTGGGGTGGCGTGGTCGACGTCTTTTATCAGCTCCTCGAGCCCACGAGCGATGCGGGCATGCTGAGCGTAAGCACGCCGCAGCTAAAAAAAACATTGGTTACTGACTCCGCCACCCAAAACTTCATCAATAACAGCTAATGTTTAAATTTGTAAGATACCTCTCTGTTGTCTACGTTGGACACATTTAACTCGACTCGCTGGACGTCGGTTTGAGCTCGGGCTGCACGCTGACGGAGCTGTGTAGCGTCCTGATGAAGCTGTCGAAGACGAGCATTTCGTTCTGTTACTGAAAGCAAAAAATCTTAAGTCGCCTGGCTCAAAAAATACCTATGAACACCCGAAGATTCTGTACTTCCAGCAGACTTCTTTCGAGACGCGCGAAGTGCTGGCTCATCTCGTTGAAGTCTTGTTCCCATTGGTCAAGCCGGTCCGCTTCTGGGTGTCTCTGAAAATCAAGGGGATCAAACTGGAGTTAACATAGTGTACAATGTCGAAAGGTGTAAGCAACACGAAATCCCCCTAGCGGGATTTAAATCAAAATGTTAAAGCTTACCGATTGCATCACCGGACGATTTGCTCCTAGGTTTGGCTCACTGCCCGATCCACCAGCGCCAGCGTTCTGCATTTCTAAAATAATAAAATTAAAAAAGACACTGAAAGCAATTGGAACCTCTGAGAACAATGTAATAAATCAAGGAGTGTGTCACTAAACTGGAAAAGGGCAAATTTTGAGATGAGAATGTTCTAAAAATTACTAGTTACGTTAAGTTAGTAGGTAAGTTAAGTTAATAGCTAGTTACCGGTTACGGGACTGAAACGTATGCACGAAAAATTTGCTAAAAACAAGAGAATTTCTAAAACGTCGAAATTTTTTGAAAAGGTGGCACCGCGGAATTACGCGAAAAGTTGCCTCCTTATGGAATTTCCCCAGCAAAAAAGCTGCTGCGCCGCTGTGTGGATGGTATGGCGCCGGAAACGCTTTCGGTTTTTATGCCCTAGCAAGTGTTGGGTAATTCGTCCATTTCTAGAAAAAGGCCCGTGGGGGCTAAACCATTGTCATACCATAACTGCTTCCAGCCAATTTTGAACGGTCACCCAATTGCTGAAAATTTCTAAAATTTTCAATTTCTAGACCAAAAATTGAGTTTTCGCCTAGGATCTGAGGTTTTTTGTGGCGCGTAGAAAGAGTAATTTTGCTGACCAACACGCGCCTATCAAGATCCCTTTTAGTTTTGCTGCGGAACCGGGCAACTGCAGGGCAGCTGTCCCGATACTTTCCGAATCTTTCAATTTTATGCTTTCGTGCTCCATTTTTGCCGAAAAAACGTCGCCAAAAAGACGTGTATCCTTTCGCTTTTTGCTGGACTCGGCGGTAAATTCACACTTTTTTGTTTGCACCGCGGTGTTTAAGCCTTTCTTTTCTTCTTTGGGTTTATTCAGATTTATCGTGCCTGAAAAGATCCTATTCTTTCAGAATTTGGGAAGAGATGGCAGACGGACGATGCATACGCAAGAATGCTGAGGAATTTGAGGGATGTCGAGGGAAGAAGCGCCACACAGAAAGATGATGATGCGCCGAGGAGGCCTCTGCGAGGAAGGTGAGGCCGGAAAATATAAAGAAAACTTTTTCCAGTCTAAATTTTGCCAAAAAGACCTAAAAACTTCTTCGGTTTTGATGTTTTCGTTCTAACTTTGGCTCGAAAAAGCGCGGGAAGGCTTGACGCTTTTATTGCTCGGTTTTCTAGGTTTTTGGCATCTTTCAGCGGCCTAGTTTTGCTTTTCCGAAATGGAAAATGTAGTTTTAAGGTTTTAAAATGCAGGTTTGGTGTGTCTCGGCGTGATTTTGACCTATTAGCTGTATAAGAAAGCAGGCGACCGACGATGGTCTCGGAAATGGCCGGGAAATGCCCACAAAACTTTTCTATTGCTAATTTTAGGCTTGAAAAGGGCTCGCGAAAAGCTGCCTGGCGTTTTTGGCTGAATTTTGGTGTTTTCGCCGCTTCGTTTTACTTTCCTGGATCGTGAAATGTAGTTTTTAGGTTTTTGAAACTTTGATTTGAGCGATTCTGCGAAATTTTGGATTTTTGCTTGCTTTTTGCGGTTTCGGCATGTTTTAGCCGCCAGGTTTGGCCAGATTTTGGTCAAAATTTGGCTTGCGGGAATTTGAAAGCATTTTACGGGCGCCAAATTGACTTGAAAGTCTAAAAACTTTGCGTTTACAAGTTTATTTCTCTAAAAAGCAATTTTTTTCAGACAATTCGGTGCAAGAATGGGCGACGATGCGGCTGATGGTGTCGTCGACATGAGTGCTGAGAACACGAATAAAAAGTGGGTTTTTGTCTCTAACATCAATTTGTTTATTTTAGACGACCTACTTTGTCGTTGATGGCGCGAATGCAATGTTTGAAGATGACGTCGAAGGACGCGCCTACGGTCCCGGCTGCTCGTTCGTGAAGGCCATCAAGGTATAGCTTTCAATTTCGATTATTTCACCGGTTTTAGGCAATCTACACGCAATGCGCGCGGATGTGTGCCACGGAAGAAGCGCTTCGCCATTACGTCGGCGTGCTCATCATCAACACGGTATGGAAATGTCGTGTCGCGCTAACGAACAGAAAACCCGCAATTTCCGGTATTTTGTTCAGTATTTCTGGCAAAATTGAGCTCAATTTAAAACGGAAAATTCGTTAGAAAGCTTAGAAAAGTTGAAAAGTCGATGATTTGGCCAAAAAAGTGATATGTTTATATTTTTTAAAGAAATTAGCTGCTTTTTGGTTCAAAAATAGCGAAAAACAACCACCGATAATGCAAAAGGTCTTCAAAATTGAAAAACAAGACTTTGAAACGATTCTCGTTTCAGACATTCACCGAAACGGATCCTGAGATGACGATGGGTGCGGAGAACATGAAACATCTTTTCCCGATTGGCTGCCTCAACAAGGAGCGTGTGCTGATGCTCGAGGAATTTCTCCAAACAGGTAGTTTCCACGTTTTTTTACAAGTATAACATTTTTAGACGATCTCCAGTCGCTGTTCATCGAAACTTTCGGCGGCCACACGCGCGCAAATTGGCAAAAGTGGCCAGTTATAGCAAGCTGAACATTTCATACAGGTATGATAATTCGAGAGAATTCTAAATTCTTCCATTTCCAGCAGCACCTCGCGTCGCTTCACGTCGTGGGTGCTGTTTACGAATGATGTGGCACCATTTGGGAAGAGATGGCAGACAGATGATGAATACGCAAGAATGCTGCGGAATTTGAGGGATATCGAGGGAAGAAGCGCCACGCAGAAAGATGATGATGCGCCGAGGAGGCCTCTGAGAGGAAGGTGAGGCCGGAAAATATAAAGAAAACTTTTTCCAGTCCAAATTTGGCCAAAAAGACCTAAAAACCTCTTCGGTTTTGATGTTTTCGTTCGAATTTTGGGTCGAAAAAGCACAGGAAAGCTTCACGCTTTTCATTGCTTGGATTTCTACTTTTTTGGCATGTTCCCGAGGCCCGGTTTTACTTTTCCGAAATGGAAAATGTAGTTTTAAGGTTTTGAAATGCAGTTTTGGCGTGTCTCGGCGTGATTTTGGCTTATAAAGCTTGTAGAACCACTTTCGACCGTTGATCATCTCGGAAATGGCCGGGAAATGCCCACACTTTTCGATTGCCGATTTTAGGCTTGAAAAGGGCTGGCGAAAAGCTGCCTGGCGTTTTTGGTTGAATTTTGATGTTTTCGCCGCGTCGTTTTACTTTCCTGGATCGTGAAATGTAGTTTTTAGGTTTTTAACACTTTGTTTTAAGCGATTCTGCCAAATTTTGCCTTTTTGCTTGGTTTTTTAGGTTTCCGGGGCATGTTTAACCGTCAGCCTAGGCGGAAGACAGAAAAACGCAGCGACAGAAACCCTCAAAAAACTAGGCGGAAGCTTTTCTGACCCGTGAAATGTAGTTTGTAGTTTTAAGCACGCTATTTTGACCAGATTTTGGCCCAAATTTGAATTGCGAGGCTTGGAAAGCATTTTACGGGCCCCGATCATCATCAAATTAGCTGGAAATGGCTGAAAACTTTGCGTTTGCAATTTTAGGCCGAAAAAGTCGTCAGAAAAAAAGCAGCTATACTTTTTAAACAAGTTGGTTTTGGCGCGCGGTTATTTTCAGAAAAATTGCTCGAAAAACGATGTTTCAGATGCACGGTGTTTGTACTCGGCGACGAGAAGCTGATCGACGACGCGGCGCTGGCCATGTGGCGGACGGTAGATGAGGAGGCTGGCGTATACGACAACGATCTTGAAGAAAGGTACTGTCTTCATCAAATTCTCAGCAAGAAAAATGGCCAAAGAGCAATCGACCGCGCTGAAATTCGTGTGCCATCGATTACGAGAGGAATCTTGCGGGTCAATCAATTACGCTATGAAAATCGGCATTGATCGCTTACGATAGGAAATTGGCTGGCCAATCGATTACGCGCTGTATTTTCCGGGATTCATCTCCATTTTTCAGCCTGATCCGTCGCACGGGTATCCGTACGCATGCCGTCATCCCGTTCTCCCTGGGCAACGGTCTCGAGTTCAACGTTGCCGTGTATGGGCCATTTTTCAGTTTTTGGAAGGGAAATCTTTTTAGATATTCGCTGGTGGCGACAAAGACGAAGCCGACGCCATTCTCCATCCATGCAAAGACTGGGGCATCACTCAAATCCATCACCACATACTCGTCTACCACTCAGGTCCGTCGTTTGCCAAAAATACACCCGAAAATGGGCAAAATTTTCAAATTCCGATTTTTGAAAAGATGATTCTCTGGAAATATGATTCGAAATCGATGATTTCGTCGTTGCAAATTCGCAGAAATTCGGCATTTCTCATCTCTGGATTCCAGGAGACACCACATGACGCTGACGATGAGCAGCAAGGGATGGAGACGGAGGAGACGAAGGAGGACATTCCGAAACAATCCTTCCAACGACACCAATTGGCTCAAATGAGAAATGTTGGAGGAGAACGAATACTGATCACCCAAGGGGATCGAGACGTTCATCATCGATACAAGAAAGGTATGCACTTTTAAAGGGTCAGGAAAACATGTGGAGTTTTGCCTTTACGATCCTTCGGAAAAATATGCCGTAATCGGTTACGCAACGGAATTGCGAGGCTGGTGCGTTGCGTGGAGAAAGCTGGAGGCAATATATAAACCCTGGCTTGCCCATCCCTTTAAAAAAATTCGATTACGTGGGGTAATTCTAGCCTTCTCTACCTAACGCCCTGAAATTCCGCAAATTGTCGCTGCTCGCTGGCCCCGATTTTCGACGGGAAGCTCTGCTAGACGGCCCAAATTTTCCGCCAAAAATCTCTGCTAATTGGCGATACTACTCGCAATGATTTCGGCTAGCTTTCCGGGTAGCTAGAATAGGGGTTTATTTTCCACAAGAATCTCTGCTAGCTAGCGCCGTATTTCCGCTAATTTCCCCCCATTTCAGGCCTCCGGCTACTCGAATTCCGTCCTCTGAGTGAAATTGATCTGTGGGAACACGTGAGCCCTTCCCTCACCATCCGTCCACACGACAATTCTCATCTTGGCGCCACATCGCTCTACTCTCATTTGTTGGATCGGATGGAGCATCGACAGGTATTTTTTCCTTTTCCTTTTCTTCCTATTTCAGAAACTCGAAAATTAGGATTAGAATCTTTACTTTTTGCCAATCAAAAAAAGTTAGGAATCCGTCGGTCAACACCTGTCTGCCTAAAAAAGTGTATTTTGGTCTTGATTTTCGAGATTCTGATAGCAAATCGACTCAACGCGCACGCCCCGCCTGACGCCATAAACCTGCGGTGAAGGTTTACCTGGCGGATCCTCGATCGATTTTCGACACGCAACGCGCACGCCCCGCCTTTCCATCGCGTAATCGATTACGACACCTTTCGGGTGTCGCCGCCGCGAATCCAGAGCCCCAAAATGGATGCCTTCCCGAGATCCCGCTAAGATTATTTTCCATTTCCAGGTGGTGGCCATCTGTGAATATGTGGGTCGTGCCAATCAGAAGCCCCGTATCGTGGCTCTCATCCCGAATACACAGGACGATCAAGAGGTTTGTCCATTCATTTTTTCTCACTACTCATTTCTCTCTTTTCCAGGCTGCCGTCCATCCAGGCTTTCTCCTCGTCGAACTCCGCGATCCCGACGACAAAATGGACATCGCAGCGGCATTTGAGGAAAAGATGAAGCCTCCGGATCGGATCGCAAATGGCCAACTGGTACGTTTTACGTTGGCGCGAGATTTCGGGGCCCTGGCGTTGCGCCAGTGAGATTTGCACCAGGCGCGGAAATTCTTGGAAAATACGCTGTTCCCTGCTCTTAATACTTCTAAAAAAATATTTTCTTGCTGGAGAAGGAGTAGCGAAGCTATGATGGCTTTTTATTCAATTCAATTCATTTTTTTTGCCCGGGTATATGTAAAAAACGCGATATCATGCCCAAAACAGCCGCCCCGCACCGTATTTTTTTCTACTTGTCCGAATTGGATTTATTAATACCGAAAACACAAAGAAAAACTGTAATTTCCAAGGTTTTGATAGAGTTTTGCCCCCCAAATTGGCGGAAATTTCGCTGGCGCAACCGTCATCCCCGATATTTGGGCACGGGATCGCGTTTTTCCTGGTGGAATTGGTCGTAACAAAGGCGGGAATTACCCGTCGTAATAGATGCCGTTTCCGGCCCCTTGAATACTATTTCTTCCAGGCTCTGTGGTGGCTGGGCACGGCAAAGACGCTGCGCACGGCGCTCCTGAAGAAACACCTCACCACAACTGCATGTCCTCCGAATCCACGTATGTTTTTCTTTTCTGTTTTTTTTTTCCGTTCAAAATGTCGAAATTAATTTTCCCGGCAAACCGCCCAAATCCTATGCAAAAAAAATTGGCATTAGGGAATTTCGGCATTTTGAACGAAACCCGATTTTTTTTGACGTTCACTTCCCGATCTGCATTTTCAGATCTGCAAGCCTTCTACACGATGATGACACGAGAGGCCAACCTGGATACCCCGGACAACGAGACCGAAGAATGGACGGAGGCCATGCGAACCAAATGGGATCACATCAGTACGTTTCGATACGCTCTTTTCTTCGCCCCCAGCTAGTTCTCCTCCTAAAGAGTCTAGTAGTCTATTGCCTCGCAAAATGTTATTTTTACGGGTTGTAGCTTGTAGTCTAACTGTCTAATGTCTAAAAAATTTGTGTTTGTGGCCTATAGCGTAGTTAATAATCTTATTTTAGCGTTTTGTAGTTTGTAGCCTTCCGAATAATCGATATTTTCCATGATTTTGCAGAACCGTGGTTCGACAACGACGCAATGCCGACATCGAGGGCGGGAAAAGCGACTGAAGCGGCCGATGAAATGGGCAAATTGACGGGCACTTACGGTATTTTTTGGATTATTGATTGGTTGAATTTGTTTGAATTTCAGAGCTCGACCCAAAAGCGACAACCGCGAAGCGGGCAACTGCTAAGAAAGGTTCGTTTCTTTTGCAGGCGCAACCTCAAAAATCTCCGCTGGCCAGCCCACCGAAATTCCCCAAAAATCACTGCTAGCTAGCCAGGGTTTCCGCAAAACTCTCTGCTTGTTTCTTTTTCCACAATGCTTTTTGCTGGTTTGCCCTGCTTCCCTAAGAATCTCTGAAATTTCTTAAAATGTCTTAGAACTTGCTGCCTTTTTGCTCGATTTTCCGCAAAAAAAATATTTGCGCGATTTGACCCGGAAGTTCCCCAAAAATCACTGCCAGTTGGCCAGGATATTCCGTGATAATCTCTGCAAGTTTGCGTCCATTTTCCTCATGGATTTTTGCTAGCTACCCTCAAATTCCTAAATGATCTTTGCTAGCTCGCCTTCGTTTCTCCAAGAAGCACTGCAGGCTTGCCCTAAATTCCTCAATGTCCACTGCCAGGTTGCCCCCGATTTTCCACAGTAATCTCTGCTAGCTCGCCCTCAGTGTTCGGTAACCAGATGTCGCGGGCTGGGGCCCGGAGGTCCTAAAGGGGAAAAGGGTCCGGAGGTCCTAAAAAAAGGGAAAAACGGCGGAAATGAGGGCCAAAATTTGAATTTGGCGCCAGGCGTACGGATAAAAACGAAATACGGCCGGGGAATGACACCTAGCAGAGGGGCGGAGGAATGAAAAGTTCATTTACAGGTACATGTCGGAACTACCTTCGTGCGCCATAGCCGACCCGCCGTGCCAAAAGCCGACAATGGACCCGTACGCGATATATCTGGTGCTGGGAAGTCTGATGATCGTGACTGGCTTCATAAAATATATTCTTACCCAGTTTTGGTATGGATTTTATCCTGGGCCTAGAAACGAATTTGTTACAGGCAGTACAAGCTGAGAACTCGTGAGATGGAGATTCGAATCGAAGAAGGAGCTGGACGCGAGGCCGACGAAACCCGGAAGCTCGGCGTCGAGGACATCAAGTACCCAATGCTGACCGGAAAAGAAGAAACTGGAAGAGGATAGCCCGGAAATATTGTATCGCTTTGTTTTGTTTGATTGTTGATAAAGTAATTTGAAAAAAGTTCTCGAATCTTTCTGGGGGAAATGCACGACATGGGAATAGAAGCAGCGCAAGAGGTGATAGAGTGGGGATGGGGGGAGGGTCGAGAGATTGTGGGGAGGGCTTGGGTGTGGTGACGGGGGCGCGGAATAGGCGACAAGGGGGGTCAGACAGGCGCGCGACTGGAGTGAAGTCTGAGGGAAAAGCAAGTAAAAGGCTAAAAAGGAGAAAGTGCCGGAGGGAAAGCGCTAAAAAAGAGAGAAGTGACTGGTAGATGGAAGGGGAGAAGGTATAGGCCGATTTGGAAGCAAGGAAATAGAGAAAAGGGCCATGATTGATGTGCACCGATCGGCGACATCACCTAAACGGGACCGGATTTAGGCTTGAAGCGGAGCATGGGACGGTTTCATATTTGGTGAGCAGAAAGAGAAAGGGTTTTGCTATAAAATGAGGGGTCGATCATCTTGCTAACTCTTGGGAGGGCAGAGAAATCGGGGAAAAGGTGCGAAAAAACAGGCCAAATTTGGGGTGAAAAAGGGGCCCAAAACATAACCTCGGCGCGGTTTTTTCGATTTTTTGACCTGAAGGAAAGGTGATGGAGGGTTGCAATGTATAGAAGAATTGTAGACTAGACTGCGGGCTACAGACTGGTGGAAAAATTTTGAGAAACGGTAGAATGACGGCTGAGATATGCGGTGTTGAAAAACGAAGACAGAGGTTGCGTCGCGGAGCGATTTTCAGGCGTCGCCACTTTGGAGGTCCTGGAACCACTTTAAATTTGGGTTTAATTTTAACGTCCAGGATATCATTCGACGCAGAATTTTCTGCTCTACATTTCGGTAATAGATTTTAAAAGCTAATAGTGGCAGTAAAAAAAGTTAGAGGGGAAAAACCGCAAAATTTACCATTTCTGAACACGGAGGTCCTAGGATCTCGAAAACGAGTCCGATGACCCACCTCCTTTTTTACGGATTATAATGTAGAAGGGTTTGGCACACATTTTTGTAATAGATTGCTTTTGAAGCGGGCGAAGGGATTTAGGAGAAAAAGGCGAAAAACTGGGAAAAAGTGGTTATTTTTTTGGAAAATTGCTCGTAGCTCGAAATCGAGTCGGATGACCCACCTCCATTTTTTCGGATTCGGATGCAATCGTGTTAGGCGCACATTTCTGTAATACATTGCTTTTTAAACCGGCAACGGGATTTAGGAGTAAAACGCGAAAAACTGCGCAAAAACCGTCTTTCTCGCTCCCTATCTGTCTTTCTCTCTCTCTCTCTATCTCTCTCTCTCTTTCTCTGTCTCGCTCATCTCTCTCCGCCTCTCTCTCTCTCTCTCTCTCTCTCTCTCTCTCTCTCTCGCTTTCTCTTCCTCTGGCTTGTTAATTGATCATGCTGACACTGCTTGCTTTACTCACTGCTTTGTTTGGTCATATAGTAGGCCTAGTGACGTCTCAACGACCACTTTCCGAACACTGCTCGCCCTGGGTTTTCCCAATTGATCCCTCCTAACCACCTCGGAATTCCCCAAAAAGACTGCCAGTTAGCCAGGGTTTTCCACAATAATCTTCGCTAGTTTGCCCCCCCTCCCATTCCTAAGTCGTCTCGGCTAGCTAGCCCTGGTTTTCGCCAAGAATCTCTGCTAGTTTCCCTCGAAATCCTCAAAAAAATCACTGTTCGTTGACCCTGATTTTCCGCAAAGATCTCTGCTAGACACCCCGAAATGCCCCAAAAATCTCTGCTAGTCAGCTAATTTGTGTGATTTTCAGATGAAGCTGCGGCTGGAAAGAAACGAGGACGAGGTGTGAAAATGGAAGATGATGTGGATGATGAGGACGAATTCAAGGAGACTGATAAAGAATTGCCGAGTCGATCTGTTTTGATGAAGATGACTGTCGCCAATTTGAAGGAAAAAGCCGCGCAGATGAACGTCAATATCGGGTTCGTTTTTTTTTTCTGAAATTAGGGCAGGCTAGCAGGGAGAATTTAGGTTTTCCGGGGCGAGCTAGCGGATTTTGAAGTAGACGGCGCGCATTAGCAGAGACCATTTGCGGAAATTCGAGCGCCGGCTAGCAGAGACGATTGGGGAATTTCTGAAATTTCAGGGCAGGCTAGCAGTGAAGTTTGGGGAATTTGAGGGCCGGAGTAGCAGAGGTGATTTGCGGAAATTTGAGGAGTCTGGGTCAGGCTAGCCGAGACCATCTATAGAAATTCTAGGAAGGCTGGCAGAGGCGATTTGTAGAATCGGGCGAGGGGCAAGCGAGCCGAGATTTTTGCGAATCGGGGTCGGCTAGCAGAGACGATTGCGGAAAATTGAGGGCAGACTTGCAAAGGCAATTTTGGAAAATTGAGGGCAATCTAGCAGAAGAAATGTGTGGAAATTCGAGGCAGGCTAGCAGAAATTTTTACGGAATCCCTGCTAATTAATTTATCTGTTTTTTTCAGCAAAGCCAAGAAAAAGGACGAAATCATTGACGCGATCCTCGACCACCCTGCCTCCAAATAATCCATCCAGTTTGTGTCGCTCTATTTTGCACCGATTTTGCCCACTTTTTCAATGCAATATTACTTTACAGTTTTAATTACAAAATTGTCAGTTTTTTTTGCGTGTACGTTCCTCACTTTTCCGCCACACTTTTCCACAGTTGCTCACTTTGACGATGCAAATGCGCTGTTTTTGGCGCGTGTTTTTCACTTTTCGGTTGTTTTGGGCCGTGTTGCATGTTGTGTGCTTTCGCGATGATGAATAAAGTGATTGGTGGTCGATCGATTCGGGGATTTTTGCAGTGAGCATTTCGAAAAACTTTGGCATTTTCTGGGTTCGTAATTTTAATCGCTTACGCCAGTTGAGACAGGCTAGGCTAGGGTTATCTAGGTCATGGATTTGTCGATCTCTCTCTGTTTGTCTCTCTATCTCTCTCTCCTTCACTCTCTCTCGCTCGATATCTCTCTCACGCTCTCTGTCTGTCTCTCTCGCTCTCCCTCTCTCTCTTTCTCTCTCGCTCTCTATATATCTGTCTCTCTCACTCTCTCTGTCTCTCTCGCTCCATATCTATGTCACGCTCTCTGTCTGTCTCTCTCTCCCATTGTCTACCTCTCTCTCTCTTCCTCTGTCTGCAATTTTTTACAAAGACACTTTATCTTACACGGTAAATACTACAGAATATATCACAGAACGATAGATGTGTGGGTATTCATCGCGTTTCTCGGTTTCTACGGATTCCATCGTGGCATCGGCTGTCCCCCTAGATGTGCCCATACCGTCTCGAACTCGTGCTCAAGGATCTCGGCGCCCTGAAAAAAGGTTTTCCATGAAGCCAACAGATGGGAAAGTATCCAGCGTAATCGATCGGTGTTCGGTTTCCAGAATTATATGGCGTATTCGAATAAACTGTGGTATTCGAGGAGGAGGCGAGAGAGACGGAGAGAGAGAGAGAGAGAGAATGAGAGAGAGAGAGAGAGAAAGAGGGAGCGAGAAACTGAGAGAGAGGGAGTGAGCGAGAGTGACAGAAAGAGAAAAGATAGAGAGAGAGAGAGAGAGAGAGAGAGAGAGAGAGAGAGAGAGGGAGAGAGAGAGAGAGAGAGAGAGAGAGAGAGAGAAAGAGGTCGAGAGAGAGAGAGAGAGAGAGTGAGAGAGAGAGAGAAAGAGAGAGAGAGAGCGAGAGAGAGGGAGGGAGAGAGAGAGAGAGAGAGACACTGAAAATCGATTACGCCATGTAATTCGCTCAAATTATCTCTGCTGGCTACCCCTGCTCACCTTTTTCAGCGGCAACGGCGTCTGGTCGAGCGGCAACTCGCACATCTGGAGATCGTCACGACCTGCAAAATTGGCGTTTTTCTCCGCTTACTTTACTATTAGTTGATTTCAAAATTTTTACTAGTTAAAATCCACTTTTTCAAAAACAAATAAATAGTTTTTTCTACGAAAAAAGTCGATTTTCGTCCAAAATTCCCGTGGCTCGATTTTTTGCGGACTTTTCTAAAGCGTTTCCACTCGAAATATAACGAATTTTCTACCAAAAACACAAAAATATTCTTGTAAGCATTAGTAATTTCTACGAAAGGTACTGAGCTGTTAGCGGGGGGGGGCTGTCAGCTTCCTTACCAGCAATGAAAAGTAGTGGCTGTCTGTCGGGATGGAGTTCGATTTGTCGTTGTACCCATTGTCCGTTGAAATGGCCGTACCACATTCCCTGTTGACCACTTCCATATTCCGTGTTTTCACCTGCAACAAATCAGCGGTTTAATCGATTACCCTGTGAAATTCGGACCCGACGATCAGCATTTTTGATGATTTTTTAGCGATTACGGTACGAAATTCGGGGTTCCATGGGTTTAGGCAAGATTGGGCTGAATTACGACAGGAAATTCGTTGATGAAAAACCACTTACGCCACGTAATTCGTCTCCGCGAATTTTCTGACGTCTAATCTATTACCAGCTAATTCAAATTGCACTATTTTTAGGCGAATGCCAATCGATTACGATAGGAAATTCAAGCCTCAGGAACCGGTTACGTGACGTAACCTACTTCCGGCAAATTTTAGCCAAATTACGAGGTGAAAAATCGAGCTCTGGGGAGTCGATTGCGCGAGGTAATTCGATTTAAGCAATTTTTGACTGGTTTTTAACGATTACGATTGCGAATTCCCGCCTCAGGAATCGATTACGTCTGGTAATTGACTTTCAGCTGATTTTAGGCGATTTTGGGCCGAATTACGACATGCAATTCGTGCTTTAGGGAATCGATTACGCTAGGTAAGTCGATTTCAACAGTTTTTAAGCAGGATTTTGAGCGACTACGATAGGAAATTAAATTATCAGCAATCGATTACGACTGGTTATCGGCTTTCCGCTGATTTTAGTCGAATTTGGGCCGAATTACGACATGAAATTCGTTGATGAAGAACCAATTACGCCACGTAGTTCGTTTTCAGCATAATTTTAATTGAGCTCCACCGAAAAGCTGATGATTAAAACCGATTACGCCAGGTAATTATTGAGGGGGTTTGCTTAGATTTTTAAGTTTAGAATCGTACCTGCCGGTATGGTTTTCTGGCCGCATCTCGCGTTGAACGGGACTTTGAAATAGCGCTGATGGGTGAGAGCGGCATTTAATAGAGGAGCACGAGTGGATGAAGAAAGAGAAGATGAGGAGGAGGCTGTAGATGGCCATGATGAAGAGAGAGAAGAGAATGAGGGGGGAGGGGGGAATGGGCTCGTATTCATTAGGGACAGAGGGATACGACGAGCATCTTCTGCCTTCTCTTTGTCCGTTCTGAAAAAAATATCGAGTGAGGGGGCTAATCGATTACGATAGGTAATTTCGGAAATTACGATAGTAAAATTAGCGAATTACGGCAGCTAATATTATCGATCGCGAGGGTTAGAGTGCAGTCCCCCCCAGCCGACCCCCGACCACCGTATCTCGGCTCCCTGTTCATCTACAGGTGTGTAAAGTATACCAAAATACTCGCCAGAGCAAGACGAACATTTTGGTATAGGTTACACACCTGTAGATGAACAGGGAGCCGAGATACAGTAGGTGGGGATCGGCTGGGGGTAAACTGCAATCAAGCCATTACGAGAGGGAATTCAACAGATTACGATTGGTAATGGCGCCCTTTCTGGCCAATAGATTACGATAGGGAATTCAGACGTTTACGATAGCTAATTCAATAGATTAGGATACGGAATTCCGCTGTTTCTACCTAATAAATTACGGTAGGAAATTCCTCCAATTACGATAGGGAATTGAATCGATGGCAATAGTTAATTGAATAGATTACGACAGGTATTGGACCAAAAACCCACTGGTTCTTCTGTTTCCACGCATTGAAATAGCGGAGACGACGGTGGAATTCCTCTTTACACGCCAGTAGAAGATCCATATCTGGAAATGGGAGGCGGTTGGAAGGGGGAAGAGAGAGATAGAGAGAGAGAACGAAAAAGAGAGCGAGAGTGTGAGAGAGAGAGAGAGAGAGGGAGAGAGGGGGAGAGAGATGGAGAGCGAGAGAGACAGAGAGAGAGAGAGAGTGAGAGAGAGATCTCTACCATTCGATGTGTTGATAGTATCGCGTAGTTCTGCATATTTCCATGATGACAGATCGTATTTCGAATTCCTCCTGTCGTTATTGTTACCAGATGACGTCGAAGAACTGAAATTTTGCCTTTTTTGCCAGTTTTTGCCGATAACCGGTTTTTGGCCACTTTTTCGTCTGTAACTTTCCGAAAAACATTTCTGCTAGCCTGCCCCTTTAAAACCGATCAAACTGCCATCCACACTGCCGATTCCCCAAATGATCTCTGCAATCCATCCCTTCCCCTCACCTATAAGACGATGATGCGGATGTGATTTGTTGTTGTATGAGGGTGGCATCTCCTCCCTTTTCAGCAGCCAATCTGCCAGCCAGCTGTCCATCCAATCTCTCTTGTTCTTCCATTCTGGCTGCCATTAATGCGTCCATTCTCTCTTGTTCTTCCCTGACAGCTCTCTTCTTCATTTCATCCATTGCCGTCTTCTCCGCCCTTTGTCGCTCCTCCTCCATCTCGCGGCGCCTGAATTTCGGGGGTTAAAGGACCGCTGAAGGCAAGAATTTAGGCCCCGCCCTTTTCTGGCAACCAGCCAAAAGTCTGAAAGTCTCTGCTAGCCTGCCACACCGCTAAAATCGATGTCACCCCACCTTTAAAGGACCATTGAAGGCAAGAATTTAGGCCCCGCCTCTTTCTGGCTTCCAACCAAATCACTAATGGTCTCTGCTAGCCTGCCTCGCCGCTAAAATTGATGTCACGTCACCTTTAAAGGACCGCTGAGGGCAAAAATTTAGACCCCGCCCCTTTTCGGGCAACATGCCAATTCCCTAATGATTTCTGCTATCCTGCCCCGGCGTGAAAACCGCTGTCACGACACCTTTAATAGGGCGTAATCGATTACGCAATGATTACACCCACCGGTTCTCATTTTCTTCCCTCATTTCGATATTCTTCCGCTCCTCAATCTTTTCCCTCTCCTCTCTCTCTCCCGATCCATTTTAATTTGGCGTTCAATCCTGGCCAGTCTATCCGCTTCATCAGCCGCCATTTGACCCCTGCAAATGGCAAATTAAACCCAGGAGATACCGTACCTCAGCGCATTAATGATTTTGTCGACGCGTCGCAAGCATTCTTCATAATTCTTTGCACATGCGTCCAGCTCCATTTCGCGTTTCTGAAAATCGAGGAATTGGCTGCTATTACGCCAGGAAAATCGCAAAATCCTACCTTATATAATTTTGGCGTGTAACTGTGTGTGTGTGTGTGTGTGTGTGTGTGTGGATGTCAGTTTGGAGGCCCGATTTGAGGGCCTTCTCGTGCATAAAATGCTCTAATTCTCCATGACTTGGGGAAATCGACCCTTCTGTTTCCAATGGCGCTTTCAGAATTTTGATAAAATACAAGTTTAAAAAGTTAAAGCCGGTTTTACTGATTTTTGAGGGTAATTTGCATAATGTGAAAAAATAGAAATTTCTTCATTCTTGCAAGTTGCACGCGCGCTGTGGTCGGCCGGGGGGAGGGGTCCGAAGGACCCAAGCTATCGGAAAGTCAAATTTCTTATGCAAAGGCCGCATACCAGGGCCCAAGGCCCGCGAAGCGGGTTTTGGGCGCTGGTTTACTAATCAATTACGCCAGTTAAACCGGTAGACGCCATCGATTACGCCAGAAATATCGGCGGAATGTTCGAGTACGTTACGCTCCAAATTCCACTTTTACTAATCGAAGGAGAAGCAGGGAAAAACCGGGGGAAAAGCTTTAGGAGAATGAGGGTTTTTGGGGGGCTGCGGAAGGCAGGGGAAAACTTTCAATTAGGGACCCTAAAAGGAGGGAGGAGAAGAAGAAGGAGAAGAGGAGGAGGCCACCTTGACTCACAGGGGGCAATCCAGGGGTTTTTGGTCGCTCTCACTCTCTCTCTCTCTCTTACTCTCTCTCTCACTCTCTCTCTCTCTCTCTCTCTCTCGCTCTCGCTCGCCTGCAAATCTGAAACTTAGCCCAGGAAAAGAACAGCCTGCCATGACCTTCTTTCCAGGAATAGCCAGCTAGTGGAGATATGGCCTTCCATTCCCCCCTTGGGACCCAGAATATCACTCCTCCTCCTCCTCTCTCTCTCTCTCGCTCTACTCACTCAAAGCCCAAAACCTGCCCCGAGAAACAACCGAAATGATGCCACTCGATTAAAGGGATTTGATATAATCGTGTCGTTAACTAGGATTCGGGGCTCCCGGGATTCTCAGCTTCTGTAAACTTCGACCACCTGAATTTCGACACTATGAAATTTCAACATTATGAATTTCGACATTTTCAAAAAAGTCGATCAAAGGCCTAGCAACCTGTCGACTGGCTGCCAGTTTGGATATATCAATGCCTTGCCAGTCCCTTTAGGGATATGATTTTATTCGCTTAAACGGAGGGCCATGCGAGTAAATGCTAAAAACATGGTCTTTATCGCAAAAAACGTCGAATTCGCGTAAACCGGATGGCAGACATGTCTACTGGCATTCAGTCAGTAGAAGCTGTGGCCGTGAGGGGCCGTTCGCCCTATTCGGAGGGCCCGATTGGGGATGGGAGAGGGGGGTGGGTGGGTGTGGAAATGGAATTAGAGGAGGAGGGGGGCAATTCAGACCTTAAATAATGATCACGGAACGAACGGAAGGGAGAGAGAGCGAGAGAGAGAGAGAGAGCGAGCGAGAGAGAGAGAGAGAGAGAGAGAGAGAGAGAGAGAGACAGACAGACGCTCCAGATGACGCCACACACCGCTGGGGGGCAATGAAACGCCTGTGGGGAATTAACGGCCCCCGGAAATTGGGGCTTAAAGAGAGAATAGTGGAATTTCCCAAAAAACACTGCTAGTTTGCCCCTCCAAAATTCAAGTTGGTTGCCAGTTTGCCCATTGGCCAAGAAAAATTACGCAAATGAGCTCCGCTGGCCTGCCCTGGCACCTGTCGCCGTCCCTTTAAAATGAGACATGGGCCGGAGTATCGATTTTTCAGCGCCGCGCCACGCGTCGCGCACGCAGCGCTTGTCCTCCCCTCTAATGATGTTGTAATCGATTACGCAATTGAACGCAACGAAACGCAAATGGTCTCTGCTAGCCTGCCCTGGCACCTGTCGCCTTCCCTTTAAAATGATTCCGTTGCGTAATCGATTACGACACGTTCAAGGTGGTCAAACGGAGCGCGCGCGTCGCGTGTCGCGGGAAAAAACGAGAGGAATCTAATTCCGAGTATAGCATTTAAGCATTTCCATCGTCTAATCGATTACGACGCCTTTACGAGGGACAAGCGTAGCGTGCACGTTGCGTGTCGCGGAAAATCGATAGTACGCCTTACCTTGCATTGATAGAGCAATTGAATGATATTTTGCTGCGTGGAATCGACTTCTTTTCCCCATCCATCCTTCGAATTCGGGCCCAGCTTCTCGACGATACTCTGCATCTCGGCGCCTCTCTTCTTCAGCGCCACGATCTTACGGTAGAGGGATAACCTGAAAATCGGGGAGTTGAGCTTTAGAGGCACCGGGAAGGGAGAGAATCGCATGAAATACATATCGTAATCGGTTTTTTTCGAGATGGTTTTTGGATGGCGTAATTGATTAAGATTTTTCGTAATTAATTCGCGTAATCGAGTATCTTTGAGAAATTTGAGCTTTAAAGGCACCGGGACGGGAGAGAATCGCGTGGATTACATCTCGTAATCGATAATTCCGAGCTGGTTTTTGGCTAGCATAAAGTATCAATATTCTTCGGAATTACCTTGCGTAATCGATTATCTCTGAGCTCCTAATTAACTATCGTGATCGATTCTTTCTAAGCTCATTTTAATTTCCTGTCGTAAGCTGTTTTCTGAGCTTTTTTATGCTAATTACACGTCGTAATCGATCGAGAGAGGCGCGGAAAACCCCCGGAAAACCTTAACTGCCACCCAAAGGTCGCTTTAAAGGGCTCGAGAAGTCAAGCTGTGCTTTCCCAAAGGATCTTGGCTAGTTGACACCCTGACTTTCCGGTCCCTTTAGAAATTGGCAAGTGGAAAAAGCCTGGAAAATGGTTGGTTGGGTGGGGTTTTGGTCCCGGAACGACTTTCTCTGCCTCGCTCTTTCTCTCTCCTCTCTCTCTCACTCACTCACTCTCTCTCTCTCTCTCTCTCTCTCTCTCTCTCTCTCTCTCCCTCTCACGCCCTCGTTTCCACAGGTCGTTCCGGGACCTCCCCGTTTGCCATAAAATGCATGGGAATTGGGTGGTTAGCGGGTGGGCGCGAGGTAAGGAACCAGTCGAAAAATCGGACAAAAGGCTTGCAAAAATCTCGCAAAACTCAAGGATCTCTGGTAGCTTGCCGGAACGAGAATTTCCTGTCACAGTCCCTTTAAACTCCTTAAGGTTTTTTTACTAGCTTGCCCAGGATTGACGATTCGAAAGAGGAAATGAAGCTCTACAAATTGGTATACTGTAATTTACATTATCCTAACGGAATCTCATTTTAGTAGTCTCGGGAAATATGGCAAAAATCGGGCAACTGAGCTACCGTAATTTTCCCTTGTCCTGCCAATCCAGTTTGCCGATTTTCCCCCCAGAAATGCGGGGGGCTTTTTGGGTTGCCCGGTTGGGTCTTTCCTGTTGAATGATGGACGGCGGAAAAAATGTGGAGATAAAATATGCCGCTGGCTCTAGGGGAGAGAGACCACCAATTATCCGCTTCCCCGCAAGAAATCTGCGCCTGCAAATTTACTGCCGGCACAAGCCGGAAAAAAACGGAAAAATTCGCTTTAGAACCGCTTTTCGCTCCGGTTACGACGTCAAATTCGCCCAAAACTTGCTGTCACTCTCCCTTTAAAGCGCTTTCTCAATCGATTACGTCATGTAATGGCATTAATAAGGCGACTCCAATTGCCGGCACAATTCGGAAAAAAAACGGAAGATTCGTCTTTTAAATCACTTTTTGATCCGGTTACGACAATTAATTCTGAAATCGTAACTGATACCTCCCCTTTAAATAGATGTTGTAATCGAATACGCCACCTAATTTCAGGATCGAGGAATTCATACGGATTTTGAACCAATTACGACGTCAAATTCGAACCTGACTTGCTGTCACCTTCCCTTTAAATCGCTTTTCAATCGATTACGCCATGCAATCGCTTTTATAAGGCGATAAGTAGCTGTCACGTCCCCTTTAAAAGAATCGGCAAGGCAAAATTGCCGCATATGGTAACTAGCTACAGTACGCCCAGACGTCAAGAGGAATCACGCGGAAAATCACCGTTTTTTTTTCAAAAAAATTTAACTTGAAAAAATTTGGATAATTTATTTTTTAGGGTTGAGGCGTTACCGTAATTTCATAGCAAACGTAGTATTAAAAAATTAACAATAAACGTTACAAAAAATGTGGAAAAAATCTACCGTAATCCGGGCGGAAATTTCGCATTTTTTCACAAAAAACAAGCCCAGTTAAAATTAGATCGAAACCCTAAAAGCTGATCTGGAGAGAAAATAGCTAAAAACAGCTAGAAACACCTAGAAAGGGGCAATTCAATTCAGGGTGCACGGACGCTAGCTATCGTCGGTAAACAATTAAGGAATGGGGCTGAGAGGGGCCTTCCAACGTTTCCGAGGCCGTCTAGCAACGATTCTTTGCCGAAAATCAGCTTGATTGGGTTTTTAGGTGGCAATCCAGCAGAGTTTCTTTGGGGAAAATGAGGAGAAAGGATATTTTGAAGGAAAGCTAGTAAAATCTTTGTGGAATCCGGCTAGGCAGGCTACCAGTGACCCTGCAAGCATATTAGCTACCATTCGATTCAGTGGCCTGCTAGCAGAGACCATTTACAAAATTCAAGCAGGCTAGCAGAGATTATTTGATGGGATGGGCAAGCGAGCAGAGATTTTCTAGGAAATGCCCTGGCAAGCGAGCGGAGATTCCTAGTGAATTCTTAGGCAACTGGTATCCAAAAATTAAGAAGGCCGAAGAAAAGGAAAAAACCAGATCTAGGCGGCCGGCTAGCTAGCAGCGGTTCTTTGCGGAATAGATCTGGCGGGCTAGCAGAGATTCTTAGGGAATTTGCCCGAAGCAAGATATCCCTAAAATTTCGAAAACCAATGGAAAACAGAGTAAAAAGCGCGGCAATTTGATCGGGCGATCAGGCTAGCAAAGATTCTTTGCGGAAGATAAGGCCAATCGAGCATCGAACAGACGTTTTCAAGAATTCTTTAAGGAAAATCAGGACATTTTTGGAGGGCATATTAGCAGAGATTCTTTACGGAAAACAGTTAGCTCGCCAAAAATGGTGAAAAACAATGGAGGGTACAAAGAAAATGAGAAATAGCACCAAAAAATGGATAGGCAGTGCTTCCGGTGAGCGGCTTCTCATTTTGAAGAGAGAAAGGAGAAGCTGGGGCCTACTAATTTGGGTGTGGAGGGGAAGGAAAAGAGGAATGGAATGGCCCGTGGAGGGGGATGTTTCTCTTAGAGGAAAAGGGGCAGATGAGGTGGGAGGGAGAGAGGCCAATATAATCCTCTCTTCCCCACCGCCAGATTGGCCAAATCATGGCCGTTTTTGCCAAAAAAACCTTATCGAGATGATTTGCGGTGTTTTGAGCTTTGGCCAAATAGCAGGGGTCTTTTGGATGCGATACGCACCGCGACACGCAACGCAACGCCGGAGTTATTCGAATTCATGGCTGCTCGACGGGGTCCATTGGAAAAGGGCCGCGAAGCGACGCGACGCGCACTTTACGCGACACGTCCCACGGCACATGATGCGTACGCGACGCGACACGCAACGTGCTGGTAACGCGACACGCAACGCGTAGTGCTCAAATAATCGATTACGCCAGCGTAAAAATGGATCATTAACAATCGATTACGACAGTTAATTCAGAATGTCGTATAAAATTGATTACGATGGGTAATTGATACGGTTATCGCTCCGTCACTCTCCCTCTCTTCTCTCTCTATCTCTCTCTCTCTCTCTCTCTCTCTCTCTCTCTCTCTCTGCCAAACTATACCTCGGCAATAACTTCTGTCGTGTCAAATATCCCCTAGCGTATCGTTGTATCGTCCTCAGTTGATCTCCACGCCAGACGATCTTGTTTTTCACTGAAATCACGGATTTTTAAGTTTTTTTTAAAACCGAAATCCTTTTTTAAGGGATGATTACGGTTGCAGAGTTGGGCATTAGAAATGAAAAATGATAAAAGTTAAGTAAAAAAACGTATTTTTCAGCAAAAAATCGCGAAACTCAGCGGGATTCTGGAAGAAAAAGGGGAATCCGTTTCTTTCCTGAAAACGAGCCTCCCCCTTCCCTTCGAAAAATTGGATAACTGCCCCCCAGAACGGAACGAAATTCCATTTCCTCTCCCCCGGCAAACAATCCGATACCCCCCGTTCCGTTTCTGGCAAAAAGGGATGCGCTGTATTTTGAAATCAGCAGGCTTCTATCCATCTAACACGTTGATAAAATTGTGGTTAGCGAACGTGAAGATTTCCGGCCATCTTTTTGGTTTTGGTCTTCAGGAAATCACGCGCTTCCGGATTAATTTTTTTTCGAAAGTTTGGTTCCTGAGTTTGTCTAGAAGGTGGGTCAGAGAGAGCAAAAGAGATAGAGAGAGTGAGAGAGAGCGAGAGACAGAGAGAGAGCGAGAGAGATAGAAAGAAAGAGAGAGAGAGAGAGAGAGAGAGAGAGAGAGAGAGAGAGGGAAAGAGAGAGAGGGAGGGAGAGAGGGAAAGGCGAGCGAAAAACCAACATTTAATAACACTCCACGCTCCATATTGTGCCTTCCTCCACCGGACGCCAATCAGCCATTTCTTCACTTTTGACACGAGTATTGCCATTGCTGCCGGGTCTTGGCGAAGGAGCTGAAAAAAACGGGAGGTAGGGTCAAATTCCTCAATGATCTCTGCTAGCCTGCCATCCAATTTAGACTACAAAATACATCCCAAAAACGGCAGCATGGAAAAAACGTCAATTCGATTGGATTACGCCATTTAATTCTCGATTCCGCAATGATCTCTGCTAGCCTGCCCCTTCAAATCACGGTACCTGATCGAATTCGGCAAATTTTGCCGGCCGGAAGAAGACCTTGGTGAGGCCGAATTTGAAGTCGGTCGTGTTCAGGCCAAGGACACGGAAAAGACACTGAAAATGGCTTAGCGATTTGAATTACTCGGTAATTCGAGCCTGAAATCGTCAACTGACAGCCATCATACCCATCCGCACCTTGCAGAACAGCCGTGGATCGAGTCGAGCCAATTCAGGAGGTAACACCGCCGAATACATGTCGTACAGCTCCTTGAAGCCGGTCCTGAACCAAAAACGTTGATTTTTGAGGTTTTAAAGGGACAGGCAAATCAGCATCGATTACGCCAGGTAATTATTGCCAATCGGGGTAAAGTCGCTACCCCGAAAAGTCACTATCCCGAAATAATTTGCATGATTTTCATAGGAAAACCGCATGAAAACTGGATTTTTCCGGGAAAAACAATGCTATCATTTTTCGGGGTAGTGACTTTTCGGGGTAGTGACCGGACGCCTTGCCAATCGCTTACACCAGCCATTTATGGTCAATCGATTACGCCAGATAATTACTGACGACGCTTAGGTCACGCCATCTAATCATTTAGCAAAACGATTATGACAGGTAATCATCGTCAATCGATTACGCCTCGTAATGCGGTCAGAGTAACCGATTACGCGAGGTAAACGAAACAGCTTACCGGGATGGATAGCCAGAATGCATCAACCGCAACACCGCCCCCATTCCAGCACATCTCAATTGCCCCAACACGGCCGCGCCATCGAATTTCCACGGGGACATTGTGGCGTTCGGTTTGACGCAACGGACGAAATGAGTGCCCTGAAATGTTCATTGACTGTCAGTTTAGAATCTCTCATTTTTCGAGCTCCGAATTCCACAAAAAATCGGTGCTAGCCTGCCCATACCGAAAAATGGTAAATCGACAGAATCTCGAATTACAAAATCTCGAATGACAATATCTCGAATGATTAGAATCTCGAACGATCAGAATCTCGAATTTACAAAATCTCGAATGACAGAATCTCGAATGACAAAACCTCGAATGGTCAAAATCTCGAATGAACTAATCTCGAATGCCAGGATTCCCACTGATATCCTAATCTAGTTTCGTCTGGCTCGATCCAGCATCGATTTTTTTTGTATTAGATAGAAGCTAGTAGGCTGTGAGTATGCCCTGCCGAGGCATGGTCCTTTTTGAGCATCACGCTTTACAAATGATAATGAAGAACATTAGCGTTGAGTCGAAAAAATTTTTTTTTCGACGCAAAGAGCTCCATTCTTGAAGTCTTTAACTTTTAGATAGTGTTGCTACAGCTGTTGATTGCCAAAACCTCCATAGAAAAACTTTGGGTTCAATTACTAGGCCATTAGTGGAAATTTTCATCCAAACTGTGTTCTGCTGGATCGAAATTTTGATCGTTCGAGATTCTGATCGTTCGAGATATTGTCATTCGAGATTCTGTCATTCGAGATTTTGTAAATTCGAGATTCTGATCGTTCGAGATTCTAATCATTCGAGATTCTGATCATTCGAGATTCTAATCATTCGAGATTTTGTCATTCGAGATTTTATAATTCGAGATTCTGATCGGAAAGCCGAAAAATGGCTAATATTTGAAAATTCCGATTTTTTGGCGATTTTAGTTTCGGAGAAATCGATTAAGGTGCATAATTCGTGTTTCTCGTCTTCCTCACTGACCGTTAATGCCAATTTCTCGATGAGCTGCGCGAGTTGCGAGCGGAATTTGGAGCCAACGGAGGGAACGATCAGGCGGGTACGACTTGGCACTGTTGCCTCAGATGTCGCAGGCGGCGCGAAGAGCAGCTTCATCACCGGCATTCTAAAAAGCTAAGCTGTCTGTCACAGAGTCTAGCCATACTCGCTCATCTCCATTACAGCTTCCAACGACGCGTGCAAGGCGTCGTTATTCTTTTCGAGGAAACCGGCCGTTTGATAGCATACGGTACCGGCAAAATGGCGGACGAGAAGGCCGTCTTCGTCTCGCATTCCGCGATGCTCCTTTAGCAGGGATTTTCGGGGCGTCTGCAACCCAAAAATTCGTGTAATATTCGGCCAAAAGGAGAGAGAGAGAGAGAGAGAGAGAGAGAGAGAGAGAGAGAGAGAGAGAGAGGGAGAGAGATAGAGAGAGCGAGAAAAGGGTAGAGAGAGAGAGAGAGAGAGAGAGAGAGAGAGAGAGAGAGAGAGAGAGAGAGAGAGAGAGAGAGAGAGAGAGAGAGAGCGAGAGACAAAACTCCTTACATCCAGCCGAAAATGCTTCTGATTAGCTTGGTGTACGTTTTGGGTGAAATGGGCGGAGAGTGGCTTGGGGAGCCTCATCTCTTCATCCAGCAGATCCAGCATTCCACTCCCCTTCTTCTCGAACAGATCTGAAAATCGAGTTTTTTATTTTTTTAGTGGGAAAATTGAAATCCGCTGCTTTTTTGGCATTTCAAGAGTTTTCCAGCTGGCACGCTCCCTTTAATTTTGCCGAAGAGCGATTGGTGAAAAATAAGCTGCTTTAAAGGGAGGGTGACAGCTAGCAGGGCAATCTAGCCAGGAGAATTTGTGGAAAAAAACCTGCTTTCCTTGGTAGAAAGGCCTAATTAAATTCAAGCTGGCCAGCTAGCAGCCATTATTTGCGGATTTTAGCGTTTTAAAGGGAGAGCGACACCTAATCTGGTAGGCCGGCAGAGAGAGTTTGCGGAAAAATGGCTTTTTGGCAGCTTGCAAAAACCATTTGTGGAATCTCAGCTTTTTAAAGGGAGTGCGACAGCTAGCAGGGCAAGCTACTATAGATCATTTGCGGAATTTTGACGTTTTAAAGGGAGCGTGACAACAAGCAAGGCAGGCTAGCAGGGACAATTTGCGGAAAAATGGTTTCTTGGCCTATGACAACTAGCAGAGTTCCTTTGGGAAATCTCAGCTTTTTAAAGGGAGCGTGACAGCTAGCAGGGCAAGCTACAATAGATCATGTGCGGCATTTTGACGTTTTAAAGGCAGCGTGACATGCAGCAGGGCAGGCTAGCGGCGATTTTGGGGGATTTTTGGGTTTTAAAGGGAGCGTGACAGGTAGCAGGGCAAGCTAGCAGAAATTTTTGACGAATTTCAGCGTATTAAAGGCATCGTGGCAGTTAGATAGGCAAGCTGGCTATGACCTCTCAACCCACCAATACAATCCTGATTGTCAGCAAATTCGATCCTGTCCACCCCGAGTCCCTCTTTTGCATACAATTCCTGTTCTTCCTTCAGAATTCTCTCGTTGAAGAAATTCTGCAGTTTCTCGTTGCAGTAGTTGATGCAGAACTGCTCGAACGAGTTGATCGTGAAGTATTCTGAGAAAAAACCAAAAAATTAGGATTTTTTTTAGTTTTAAAGGGACCGGTCGTCGTGAAAAGTTTCAGAAAAATCAAAAAATGACAAATAGGCCGAAATTACCGTACCAAATCCGGCAATATCCAGCACGCCAATGTAGTTGTGAGAATTGGTGAACGGGATGCTCCTAAAAACGATGGTTTTAAAGTGGCTAGAACAGGAGAATTCCCAAAAGATCTCTGCTAGCTTGCTCTCTCTCTCGCGCTCGCGCCCTCTCTCTCACTCTCTCTCTCTCACTCTCTCACGTTCTCTCTCGCTCTCTGTCTCATTCGCTCTCTCTCTCTCTATAGCTCTCTCTCTCTCTCTATAGCTCTCTCGCTCTCACTCTCTCCCTCTCGCTCTCTGTCTCTCTGTCTCTCTCGCTTTACTTATTAATCGTAGCCACAATCCAGTCGAACAGTCTCGAGTAGATGGCCTTTGCGAGGGCATCTCTGGCAGCGGATGCTTCAGCCGGCTTCAGCGGCACCCTAGAATTAAAACCATTTCAAAATTTTAGCTTCAAATTGCAGTCTATCGTTTGTATTTTGTAGTCTGGCTATCAGTTTAGAGACTCTCATAAAAATCCGGGCCCTAATCCCTAAAAGCAAACAGATAGGCCCGGTCGGCGCGCGAACCTGAGTCGTACGGGTTGAAAAGCTGTAGTCTGTAGTCTGTGCTACAATGGAATAGGCTGCGTGTTTGCCAGATTGCCTATTCCCAAAAAGCAAAATGTTTGGCGCGCCGGGGATTTGAACCCGGGTCGGGTGGGTGTCAGCCCAGCGCACTACCAATTGGCCACGTCAGGCCGGGCCCCGAATTTTTCAATATTTTGCAATGTTTTTCAATTCCGTCTGTATTTTTGTTCTTTCTGGCATGCAAAAATGACATTTAGCTGTGTTGCTGTAACGAAAAACCCATTTTCCATGATGTGTATTTTTGTATTTTGTATTGCGATGTAAACTCTCAATTTTTTCACTACAATTTATTTATATACACCGGGTGACTATCAACGGGTTTCGGGGCGAAAAATACATTGGGGTACTGTAGATAAATCAGAAAATAAAAAATGACAATTAGGAAGGTTACCGTAATTTTTTTCGGATTTTTTTGGAGCTTACAAACCAAAAAAAGCGGTAAAAAATGGAGGAGAGAAGAGTGAGATGGAAATGAGAACATTTTTTTCGATTTTTTGGGGCCAAAACCGGAAAAATCAACTTTTAACATTTTTCTAATTTTTAGGGCCCACACGTCTTCAACAGGTTCAAAAGTAGGAGAACAGCAAGTACAAGGAGTACAATTCACATCGGTGGGTGGTGATGATGGTGGTGCTTCTTGTGGTGGCGGCGGCGTTGTGGTCCGCCCAAGTTGATCCCCTGGAGGGCGGCATCAAGTTGGGGGAGTTCAGCCGGTTGCATCGGGGGTGGCGGCATCGGCATGCCCGAGCGGACGGAGCAGCACTCAAATTCAGAGCTGCCGGTGTCGGACTCGTTGGGGCCGTGACCATGCTTGCCGTGACCTCCTCCATGATGAGGGGGAGGGAAGGGGCCGTGACCTCCGTGGTGATGATGTCCTCCATGGTGAGGCGGGGGGAACGGGCCGTGACCTCCGTGGTGATGTCCGCCATGGTGGGGTGGGGGCGGGAAGGGTCCATGCCCTCCGTGGTGTCCTCCGTGACCTCCTCCGTGATGAGGGCGGGGTGGGCCGCCGTGATGTCCGCCGTGGCCTGAAAAAGGAGAAAAATAAAATTTTAAAAATGTTCTGGAAAAAATGCCTAAACCATAACGACTTCAAGGAGTTTAGTTTTTTGGTTAGCTAAATACGTTAACTGGCAGCCAGCAAACAGAATTCAATTTTTAGAAAATTAAAAATTGCTGGATTTTCGAAATTTGTGAAAGCAAGTCTCACAACGACTTCAAGGAGTTCAGGGCCCAGATTTAGCACAGGAAAAATTGACAAAGTGCATTGGTCGCTAAGCTGGGATACAGTAGACCCGATCTGCTAGAAAAATCTACAAAAATTCCGGAATTCTCGAAACATGAGTCCCACACCGACTTCAAGGAGTTCAGGGCCAAAATTAACTACACTATGATTTTGAAAAATTGACAAAAAGAATCGCTAAATTGACAGCCAGTAAGCGTTTTTTTATTCGAAAACTTTGTTTTTGATAAAACCCAAAAAATCAGCACGATTTCCTCACCTCCTTTTCCTCCTCGGTGATGTGGGGGGCGGGATGGGGTAGCAGATGGCGAAGAACGGACGTGGATGGCACTTTCCGCCCTTTCCACCCTTTCCACCATGCCCACCATGTCGTCCATGATGATGATGAGGACCAGGCGGGTGATGACCACCATGGTGATGTCCGCCGCCATGATGTCCTCCATGATGGTGTCCACCTCCGCCATGATGCCCTCGTCCTCCATGTCGCCCCTTTCCACCTCTTCCGCCTCGTCGGTCCACATCTCTCCCTCAGGTCCCTCCTCCTCTTTCGGCGCCTTGATCATCTCCGGGGCGTCGTCGTCGCTCTCCTCAGAATCCGACGACTCGCTGCTGTCGTCGGAATCGCTTTCGGAGTCGGATTCCGAAGATTCGGACGAGTCAGAATCCTCCTCCTGAACTCCTTGAAGTCCGTCCTTCTTCTGCTTCTTGGCGTACAGGGTCATCTCCTCGCCGCCGGAACAGAACAGCGCCTCCTGCAGATCGGCCGGGGTTGTGCATTTGATCTAAAATTTATGGTAAACTTGGCAGACTGAAAATGACTGGATTTTCCAATTTGAGCCAAAATCGGGTCCTCCAACGACTTGAAGGAGTTCAGGAGCCAAATTCAACCCAAGGTAATTCCAAAAATAAACTAATCGCTAAGCTGGCCTACAGTAAATCCGATCCGCTAGTTAAAAATCGCAAAATTCCGGAATTTACGAAATTGAGCCGAAATCGGGTCCCGCCACTACTTCAAGGAGTTCAGGTCCAAAAATAACTACACTATGATTTCGAAAAATCGACTAATCGCTAAGCCGGCGTCCAGTAAACCTTACCTGATCGAGATGACGGCGTTTTCGACGTTTGGCTACCGTATCTACCGGATCTCCGGAAGCTACCGTACCCCCTATCGTACCCACCTTGTCTCCCTGCGCATCGATCCATCGCAGCGCCTTCGCGTCGATACCCATTTGGGTCATCTTTTCGGTCAGCTGTTTGTAGAGCTTCTTCGCATCATCGGCCGGTTCTGTCAACCGGAAACGACGGGCCGACGAGCCGCCGTGGAACAGTTTGAAACGGATTGGTTGCATTCTTTCTGAAAATTTTGAACTAGGATATTTAACATTTATTAAGCTGGCGAGAAGCAAACAAGAAAATAGAAAAATTAACGCACAAAAATTGGATTTAAAGGGAGCGTGACAGCAAAATTTTCCAAAATGTAAAAAATCTAGGAATTCAAAGGTTTTAAAAAGTAAAAAAATGTTTATGAATTCAAAATGGTCAAATTTAACTAGAATTTAAACTGGTTGATAAAGAAATAAATTTAAAATATTAACTCTTATAAAATTCGTTTTAAAGGGGCCTGACAGCTCCAAAAATCCTGCAAATCGCAAAGTTTTCGGCAATTCTCTAAAATAGAGGGTTATGATAGCCCTAAAACTGCTTATTGTAGTACAACAAAACCCAACGGACAGATATACGGTAGTTTTGAATTTATAAAATTTAAAACGCGCAAAAAATGGAATTTTTGGAAAGCAGCCCCAAAAAAAGATTGGAAAATCTCTGATTTTTAATGGAATACGGTATTAAAGTATGCAGCATTTTTATAACAATTACGTCATCGAAAGCGCCTTTAAAAACTCATTAAATTCGAAATACGAAACTGGAAAAATTCGAAATTCCGCAAGGCTACGGGGGCCCAGAATTCGAAATTCTAATCGATTACGCTACTTAAATCGGTTGGAAAATCACGAAAATTCGGAAACGGAGATACTGTATTCCAAGCAAGATAAATTCGATGAAAAAATCCGAAATAGGAATTCCGGGAAAAGGAAATTCCGAAAATAGGGTACGGTAGCGCCGCCTTCCAGCAAAAACTCGGGGTACGAGTAGGTACAAATTGCGTATTGTATGTCAGCTGGGGTGGTGGAGAAGATTTTACAGGGTGGCCCGAAAGAGTGGTGACCGCAGCTTGCACACAGAATTTCTCTGTTCCCTTATGGGTTTGGGCAAGGCGGGGTTATGGATTCTGTTTCCTATAGATGTTGGCTAAATTTGAGCATACGCTCAGCGCACAACGCAGTCAAGCTTTTTCATTAGGAATTTAATTCCATAATTCAAAGTCATGGATTTTTTGAAATCGACAAAATCTAAAATAAATTCCTGTGGATGAAAATACTTAACGATGCCTTTTCCATCTCTTTAACGAGCGTGCCTGACGTTTCCGGTGAAGCTCGTGGTGCAGCTATGGCTCAGAACCCTCCAACTTGGTCAAGTGACTGAGGCCCGTTATTAAGGGTTTTGACCAAACCGTTTTTTGCTCGCCAAAAGAGCCATCCTGCAGCTCCAACCCGAATCCGCAGAATGTTTTTTGTGTAGCCGGACTGAAAGGCGAAAGTGTTGGCTACTCCCGATTCAATTTTGGGTCGCTCGGAAAAGTCTTCGTCGAGTTGTGAGCCAAATTCGGGCTGAGTGCCTGCGTGCCAGCACCTCCGTTTTCCATCCGCTTCCCCGCCAGTTTTTCCGAATTTGAGGCAAACAAATAAAAAAGTGGTTATACCATGTGGAAGATAATTGTTTAAGGAATATAATGTGCTAAAATGAGCTTTCCTCGATCTATAGTTTTTCAGAAAATCGAAAAAGTTTCGGTCACCACTCTTTCGGGCCACCCTGTATACGGGAACCCACGAAAAACAGGGCCTTTTGAGGGGCTGAATGTTGGTGCTGATCTTCTGGCTGGAAAGGGGGCGGGGCTTCGATTTGGGAGAGGGAGAGAGAGGGGGGAGAGGCGCAGACGAGAGGGGGCAGAGAGAGTGGGAGGGGAGAGGAGAGGGCAGACGATAGGCCGCTCGCCTCAAAATGATCCGCATCACCTTTCGCAACCCAAAAAATGGGGGCTGTTCCGTCGCAATAGATCTACAACGCTTAGGGGATCTGGGAAGCCGTTAGGGACTTTCGAAAATCACGGCATTGATGGCGTAAGCAAATGGAGGGCAAAAAGTTCAGCACCAAAATCGGGGATTTCAAAATTTTTGCAATCGCGTAAGTTGGTGTGGAACGTAGTCTAGTCCTTGAAAGTTTCAGGATAGACAGACTGTATGCCAGTTTACACTAATCCACAACGATTTTTGAATTTCCTAGCGTAAGCGAATAGAGGACAGAAGTTCGGCACCAAAAGCCCGGATTTCAAATTTTTTGCAATCGCGTAATTTTGTGCGAATCGTAGTCTATGCCCTAAAATTTTTGGGAGAGGCTTACTGTATGTCAGTATACAGTAATCTATTGGAATGCTTGGATTTCCCAATTTCACAGCGTAACCGAATGGAGGGCAAAAGTTCGGCATCAAAATCGGGGATTTCAAAATTTTTGCAATCGCGTAAATTGGTGTAGATTGTGGTCTAGGCCCTGGAATTTTCAGGATTGACTTACTGTATGCCATTTAATAGGAAACCATTGGAATTTCACAATTTTTTTCACGTAATCGAAAAGACAGAACAAGTTCCGCACCAAAAGCCCCGGATTGCAAAAATTTTGCAATCGCGTCGTTGGTGTAGAACGTAGTCTAGTCCGTGAAAGTTTCAGGATAGACAGACTGTATGCCAGTTTACACTAATCCACAACGATTTTTGAATTTCCTAGCGTAAGCGAATAGAGGGCAAAAGTTCGGCATCAAAATCGGAGATTTCAAAATTTTTGCAATCGCGTAAGTTGTTGTAGAACGTAGACCATGAAATTTCGATATAGATTTCAGACATAGACTTACTATATGCCAGCTCACACTAATCCTTGGCGATTTTTTAATTTCCTAGCGTAAGCGAAGAGGGGGCAGAAGTTCGGCAGCAAAAGCCCAGATTTCAAAATTTTTGCAATCACGCAATTTTGTGCGGATCGTAGTCTAAGTCTTACAATTTTCAGGAAAAGCTTGCAGTATGCCAGTTAGTAGGAATCCGCCGGAAAATTAGCATTTCGCAGGGCTTTCGAATTACATAGCGTAACCGGATCCCATTTCAAAGTTTGCCAAATTGATGAAATCCTTGGTTTATTTTGATACTACCAAATTTTCGGAAGGCTGTACTGTATGGCAATTAATAGGATTATGATCAATTTGTAGAAATTCATGGCGTAATCGAATAGGAATTTGACTATTTTCAGGTTTTTTCGTGATTTTCACGAGTTTTCCGAGACTTTGTCATTTCATTTCATAATCGGATGGTCATTTCAGCTGTGGTTTTATCGGTTTGGTGATTTCAGACCCCCTTTAATCGGCTTTAATCGGCAAAATCGGCAAACACGTGCGGTTCTCTGAATTTGCCCGCCAGATTTGGTGCTGAACACTGCCGCTGTTTTCGCCGCAGGGGATTTTCAAGGCAGAATTTCGGGTTAATTGGCAGACATAGAGCGTTGCCATGGCGCTCAGAGGGCCAAAAAAAAGAAGACAATCAGGTGGGGAGGAACAGCTGTTCCAAAAATACGCACACGCACGTAACCAAAAACCCCCCATAAATCCCCCGTCGCGCAAACAACCCATCAAAAATCGGGGCGCGCCTAATGGGGCAAATCTCGAATTAAGTGAGCTGTCAGCATAGTTGTACCTACAGTAATTTGGGAACTTAAGGTCTAAGCGACTAAAAAATCTAGCGTCGAGCTCGAGGAGTTCAAAAATCACAAATCGATTATTTGATCACAACATGTAATTCGAAAACCTTACAAAACCCAAAAATTCGAATGGAATTGTGTAATTTGACATACAGTCAACCTCACACAAAAATTTCATGGCCTGGGCTACGAACTACATCCACTTACGGAATTTCAAAAATTTGGAAAACCACACTTTTTGGTGCCGAACTTTTTGCCTTCCATTCGCTTACGCTAGGGAATTCGAAAATCTCTGCGGATTACTGTAAACTGGCATGAAATTCGTGGTTTCGTATCGGCATTGATTCCGTTTTTCCGATTTTTCCGGAAATTCGGATCGGTAATTCACTGTTCGATATTCGATCACGCTAGAAAATTCCAAATTTCGAAAGATCGTCATCTGATTACGCTATGAAATCAAAAATCTCAAAAATCTCGATCAATTCTTCTCAACTGATAGGCATTTACATTTTTCCTATCCAATTACGCCATGGAATCCGTGCTTTTCAAAAAACCGCCGTTTTCTGCAGATCAGGTACTTTCCGGCCTGCCCAAAACAGTGATCAGCCCGGTTTTTCAGATCATGGTCAGCAAATAGAGGTGAAAATCCTGGTGTGTGTCGGTCAGTTTGTCTGTTTGTCTGCCATTTCAGTCAGTTAAGCCGGTAGGAGTGTTGGTTTAGCTCGGGGTGGTCAGCAGCAGCCACTTCTATAGGGACCGGGGCTGGACCTCGAAAAAACCCTCCAAACTTCAAATAAACAACTGGCGAGCGAGTGGAGAGAGAGAGAGAGGGAGGGCGATAGAGAGAGAGCGGGAGAGAGAGCGAGTGAGAGAGGGAGAGAGGGACAGAGCGAGAGAGCGACAGGAGAGGGAGAGCGAGAGGGAGAGAGAGTGTGTGAGTGTGAGGGAGAGTGAGGGAGAGAGAGAGAGCGAGAGATAGAGAGGTAGAGAGAGAGAGAGAGAGAGAGAGAGAGAGAGAGAGAGACTGGACAGTCCGTTGAACGGTTTCGACTCCCCTCTCGAAGTGTTTGCCCTAACTGTTTTGTGGTCCCATTCTGGGCGATCCCTCCCCCCTCCACCCCACATCAACCATCGCAAAAAATTGGGGCAATCTAAGGTGATTTTAAAGGGGCTGACAAGTCAACTGGATTCCATTCGGAGGTCCGGCTCGGTTAAATCGGCGATATTCCGGATGTTCGCCGTTTTAAATGGACCAACAAGTCAATTGGCCGCTAGTCGAAGGTTTGGTAACCTTTAAATCGTCAAAACTCGATTTTTATGATTTTAAAGAGACTGGCAAGTCAAATAGCTGACAGATGGAAGCTTGGTCACTTTAAAGGAACTCGGAAGCCATGCTTCGACAAAATCGGAAATTGGTAAAAAATAAATATATCGTGAAAACATGTTGTGCATTTTTTGTGTATGGCCTACAAACTACAGAATACAAAAAAAACAATGCCAAAATACATGAAATAGATTTAAAAAATCAACCAAAAATGCAAAATCTAGATGTTTTTCAAAATGTTTTTCGAATTTTCAAAATTTCCAACTTACAGTATGAGTGTTCCTTTCATTCCTCCCCTGGATGGCTGCATTGCACGAGTGGTAAGGGCAAGACGAAGCTGCTGAACATCGATACCAAACATTCCAGCCGCTCGAATCGCTGATTTCTCGGATTCACCCGGGGAGACACGACTGCCATCTGGAAATAGCGATTAAGCCATTCCCAAATGCCCTCTGCTGCTTGCCCTTTTAAAATTTGTCTAACTGCCAATCAGTCGATCCATTCCACAAATGATCTCCGCTAGTTTGCCCGTTCCTGGGTTTTTACGGCCGGATTACCGGTTTTCCAAGAGTTTTTCGACGCAACTTTTCTCAAATAGTCTCTGCTAGCCTGCCACTTTTGAGATCAACCAACTACCAGACAGTTGATCGATTTCGCAAATTGTCTCTGACAGTTTACCCAAAATTTATCATCAATTACGCCACATAAATTTTCCCGTATACTTGCCTTCAACGGCCCTTTAAAATTTTCGGAGACCTAGCAGCGATTATTTAGTGCGCTTTTTTAGCGGCGGGGCAAGCTAGCAGTGAAAATTTGGGAACCGGAAACGGGGAATTAGCAGCGATTATTGAGGATTAAAGGGAACGTGACCCAAAGGTGGGGATTTTCCACAATTACCTTTGCTAGCCTGCTTTTCTGGCCTGATTTGGATTAACTGTCAGTCATTTAAGATATTGCATACCTTTTCCTCCCTCCTCCACCGCCACAAAATCGACATTTCCGAGGTGCAACACCCCGGCCACCGTACTCAGCACTTGTTTTCTCATTCCTTCATTTAGGCCGCATTTCTCGAGGCAAGAGAGGAGACGTTTGAAATCTGCCGCGTCATCCACAATTGGATCCACACGGGTTTGGGCCTGAAAAAAGGGGTTTAAAGGGCCATTGAAGGCAAAAAATAACGATACCTTCGGCGCCAATCGATCGGCATTAATTCCCCTTTCATTGCCAGGCCGTGCGAAAAAGTCGACGCAACCGCGACGCAGGTACTAAACGATTACGGCCATAAATTAGGCAATTTTTAATCGATCACGCTATGGAATTCGCTAGGTGTCGCCGATTACGACTTGTAAATCAACCGGAAAAAACCCACATGAAATCGATCGGGCGGTGCGAGGGCGTACAGTTTATACATATCCGCATCCGAACCGGCGATCAATTGATAGAAAATGTGGTAATTCCTCTCTCCTTCAGATTGGCCGACAATTCGAGATTTCTCCAGCAGGTAATGCGAGACGTGGCCTCCGGTAACCAAATTCTGCAAAAATGTGAATTTACTGGGTTTAAAGGGACCGGGATTGAATCGATATGGACCGAAATGAGGCCGCGACGCCCGAGGCGCGCCCTCGCCTGTCCACAAAAACGCGTCGTAATCGATTAGGCTAGGAAATACCCGGCGTGTGCGTTCCGTATTGCGTCGCGGCTTTCCTGTAAATTCTACCGCGCCGAGACACGTGACGCGCGCGCTCCGCCCTTCCATTGCCTGATCGCTCACCACACCTTTTTAGCGACCGAGGGTAGGCGTTCCGGCCCGCGAAGCGGCAAAAACTGCCGGAATTCACGACTTACCAGCCGATTTAAAAGGACAGAGACACCAAAATCTCACCTTATTGTCAAAGTGGATCTCGACAAATTTCCCGAATCTCGAACTATTGTTGTTGCGAGACGTTTTCGCGTTGCCAAAAGCCTCCAGGATTGGGTTGGCTGGAAAAGGCTGGATTATGAATTTTATAGCGTAATCGGTTGGCTTCGTTACTTCTGGGTTCCTTTAAAAGCTTTCTCACTTTTTCACGCTCTCGCTTTCTCTCTCTAGTTCTCTCTCACTCTCTCACTATATCTCTCACTCGCTTTCACTCTCTCTGTCTCTCTCTCTCTCTCTCTCACTGTCAATCTCTCTCTACCTCTCTGTCTCTCTCCATCTAGCTCTCACTCTCTCTCACTCTCACTCTCTCTCTCTCTCTCGCTTTATCTCTCTAGCTATTGTCATGCCGGTAACCGACCGATACCCCGTAATCCCGTAAAAAACGTACTCTCGAGTAGTCTCTGTTGTATAGGTCCAGCCGTCTGTCCCCAATTCTCGCATAAATATCTGAGAATGGCCTTCTGACTCTCAGTCTTTCCAGCTCCAGATTCTCCAGATACAAGTATCGACTGGGATCTCCCGTGGCGACGCATGTCTCGGAATGCTTTGTCCGCTGAAAAAAATGTTTATTTTGTGTATTTAGCGGCAGAGTGACAGGCTAGTATCCTAGCTGTCTCACTCCCTTTAAATTGGATACGAAAATTTTCTCGTAGTTTGAGGCCTTGTAAAATTGGGTTCCTCTGGGTTACGGTAACTTACAATAGGCCGTTTTAAAGAGCTCAAGTTTTCCTTTGGAAGGGTATACTTTACTCCGTTACAGTACCCCCAGATGTCAAGCTAAATTAACCGGAAAGTGAGGAAAAACGTGCCATGGAATGCTTTATCCGCTGAAAAAAAGGTTGGCTTGGTGGTTTTAGACGGAGAGTGAAGCCTTTTATCCTAGCTGTCACACTACCTTTATAGTCTCCATTTTAAAGGGACATGCAAGGCGCGGTTTCCTAAGGTTTTCTGCTAGTTTGCCCACAGCTCATTCGCTTACGCAATGTAATTCACCAGAAATCATTCGATTACGCTTGGAATTGGCCCGTTTGATTATCTCGCGTAAGCGGTAAGTTTTTTGCTCGGATTTGGCTTGCGTAATCGAATAGCTCGGCTGTCAGTGTCCCTTTAAAGGGAGTAGGAAGGCATGGCCATAGACTGCGCCATTTTTGGCGCGATACGCGACGCGCACGCCTCGCTTGACCGCCATAAAAGTGTCGTAATCGATTACGCAATGGAAGGGCGGGGCGTGCGCGTTGCGTGTCGCCGTCCGGCGCCTTTAAAGGGCCGTTGAAGGCAAATCCACCGTACCGATAGCATAAACATGGGGCGGTAGTTGACCAATGGATTTTCCTCGGTAGGACACCATCGTTTTCGTCGAGTACAGATCCGGAACGTCCGCGTATGGGTTGATCGAGATCAGGATGTTCGCCACGTAAGTCTAAATATAAATTTGAGAATTTTTCTAGCTGTCCGAGCGCCTTTAAAAATTTACCTTTGAGCTTAATGTATGTCAGAACGAATAACTAACACTAAAAATCGGCAAAATCGAATTTTTTGACGGATTATGCTAGTTTTGCTTGACCTCCTTGAAGATGTCGTAATGGATTACGACACGTTTTTTCAACTCACATAAATGTGATGTTTATTGATGAATCGTCGCCTCGAATTCTCGAGTAGACTGCCCTCATTCAGATACATCAACGCACAATTGTCATCGACTGTCGTGTCTTTTGAGGCGTCGGCTGGGAAAACGTCATCGGCACGCACTTCCACCTACATAACGTCACTTTCTGGCGGACAGTTCGATGAACGTACCGTTTTGCCGTCATTACGTCGTGTAATTGATAGACTGTCGCTTCGAATATCAACGATGTCACCTAGAACATACCTGAAAGGATGAATTCTATTGATTAGCATTCTAAATTACCCATGAACTGGGTCAGGTGCCCAGACGAGTCTCTCGAATCCGATGCCACCTTGCGGACGTCCCACCATCTCCATTCGGGCTGAAATTTGTATTAAAAAGGAGAGAGAGAGAGCGAGAAAGAGAGCTAGAGAGAGAGAGAGGGAGGGAGAGAATGTGTGAGAGAGAGAGGGAGGGAGAGAGTGTGTGAGAGAGAGAGAGAGCGTGAGAAAGAAAGTGTGAGAGGGAGAGAGAGAGGGAGAGAGAATATGGGAGCTAGATGGAGAGAGAGAGAGAGAGAGAGAGAGAGAGAGAGAGAGAGAGAGAGGGAGAGAGATTGTAAGAGAGGGGCCGGAGGGAGAGAGAGATACGACATACCTAAATGCTCATGCAAATTCCCAGGCCGCTGGGCATCGGACGGCATTTTCTAAAAAATTATTTGCATGTGAAAAGAATCAAGAAGTCGTTCGGACATTAAGTAAAGTTTAACATTTAGACCCGCGTATCGTAGCGAGTACGTTAGCCACCAAATGCCGGTTGTGAGTAGCGGGCATTACGCGACGCGTGCCTACGGTAATCTGATCTGCCGCGTACTAGACGTACTACTTGGGCTAATTGTGAGCAAATACTCAACGGCTATACCCCCATTACGGCTGGCTGCCAAAACCAGCTTACGATATTATGGCTACCCCTGCTCAGCTAATAAAAATTTTCCCCGCGTAAGTAGTTGTAATTTTAAAAAATTTTAGGAACTTGATTTTTTACGTATTGTAGCCTATAAGTTTTTTTTAGGGGGCTTCAGGGACCCCCGATAAATTAGATAATACCCTCAGGTTACGCAAATATTCCAAAATCCCGCAATTTTTCGTTTTTCTTCCTACCGTAATGCCGGTTTTAGGTATTTTGAGAATTTTATATAAATCATTTGGATAGGGAAATTTAAGCGCTACAAAATTATATATACACATAATATAAGCGAGAAAAGTATGTTTGTTTTCTGTAATGACGATTTCTCGGCCATGAGGCCGAATTTCGAGCTGATTTTTGGCATGAAGGTGGAAGAACACATTTGTCAGACACGCATTTTTTTGTTTTGCGAAATTCTTTCATTTAACGGTTTTACAAGCAAAATAGTGAAAATCCTTAACAAAATGGGCCAATGGCCGTGGTGTCCGGGGCATAACTCGCTTCGCATTTGGAATTTCGGGCTGAAATTTGGACCAGTTATGTATTCGATAGTGGGGATCACGCGCATCTTATTATCTTTACAAATTTTCTGCAGATTCAGACTAAAAAACTCAATTTTGTAAAGTGACCAGAAGGCCTCCCTTCCGGGGCATTGGGTCGGCCTTTTCTGTGCCTCCCGCTCCCCTTTCCCCCGGAACAGAAGAGGGCTTTCCCGCCGCCTGTTGCATCTACCCCATGGTGTAGTGGATTTACTCCCGGCCTACCACGCCGATGGTCGTGGGTTCGGATCCTGGGCAAATCCAACTTTTTGCTTTTTGGTAGTTTAGCAACTAACCATATTTCTAGGCTCTCGGTGTGCGAGATTTAGGCCTGGCTCTCGCTCTAGCGCCGCAGGCCCAAGAGAAGCTCCTTGACCCAGGCTCTCGCGCCGCAGGCCAGATCCTGGAGAAAAACCAGTAACTAGCGCCGCAGGCTCAAAGGTTCTAGCGGAACGCTGGCTCTAGCGCCGCAGGCCAAAGAATGGCGCCATTACTAAGGTCCTTGCGCCGCAGGCTAAAAGAAGAAGGTATTCAAATTCATGATTCCTGGACGGGGTCCAGTGGAAAATGGCCGCGAAGCGGTCGTTTTTCACTGGTATACACATAACATGAAAATTTCAGGCTCCTAAAATTTTATAGAATTTTTTGAAAAACCAAAAACTTGCAATTTCGCAATTTTTCTGTTTTCTTCGCCCCCTATTTCGATATTTTGGTGTTTTAATCATATAAAAAGCAGTCAATTAGGCAGAGAAATTCAAGGGCTACAAAAACATATAAGAAACATCAAAAATTAAATGTTCCACGATTTTTTATGCATTTTTGAAGCCAGAAAAAATAAAAAAATTCAAACCTGCGCTCGATTCGCCGATCTTCTAATCGTCGTCATATTCGACATTTTCAGCGAATTTTTAGCGCTTTTAGGGTAAAAATCAGATACTAGATCGTCCAAACAATCCAATTCCGGCGTTCAGAAGCTCCAAAAATTCCGCGTGGCTCCTATTTACGCGGTGGTGGTGGTGCAGCTGCGCTCTTTTATCTCTGCCCCCTTCTGCCCCTCTTTTTTTGGGGCTTTAGAAGGGAACGGGGGGTGGAAGGAAGGGGGGAGAAGGAGAAGAAGCCCTGTCTCCTTATCGATCGCCACGCAATCGAACACGCTATGTAAATAGCAGGGCGGCTGAAATTGGTTTATTACAGGAAAATGATGAGAATCATGCAAAATTGAAGAGATTTGCAAAATGCAGTGGCGTAGTTATGCGTACTGGCTGCCAAAACAAACAATGACACCGTACACCGTTAAAAAACCGAAAAGTTTAGAAATGGCCAATCGATTACGCTATGTAAATATCAAGGGGCTCAATTTGTTTTTCAGGAAAAAATCAAAATTGAGAAAAATTGAGAAATTCCGCAAATGAACAATGCGTAGCTATGTGTACGGGCTGCCAAAAATTATAATAGAACCACTAAAAATCGGAAAAATTTCGTGTTGGCCCATCGATTACGCTATGTAAATAGCAGACGGCCTGATCATTGTGTCCTTCAGGTTTCCGGACGCCCGCAAAAATCATCAAAAGCGGGAAAATTGAGTGGAATTTGTCAACCGATTACGCTACGTAAACTCTTTCTGGGTGCCAGAGACAAAGAAAAAAGGAAATACAAGTGATGTGCGGCCTATTTTAAACCGGGGAATGGATGACGCTAAAACAGTGGGCTGCCAACGTGGGCTCCGTACTGAACGACAAAGAAAAGTCTAAAAATAAAGTAGTCGAAAATTTCATTTTCCTTTAGTTCAGTGATAGCAATTATTTTTTGAGAATTGGGAGGCCGAGAATAACCCAATTTTCCCTTTTCCGTTTGTTTGGCGGAGTGAAAAAGAGTCCCTCCAACCCAGAATGAGGTGATAAAATGAGGTACGCTACGGCGCTTTTATTGGGCCCGGTTTTCAGGATCGCCAGGTCGAGAATTGCGGGAAACGAACAGTTATTTTTCGGGAATCGTTTGAATGAATGGCAGTTTGAAGAACTCCGAAACGGGGAAGCTAGCCGAGGCTATTTGCGGAAAATTCTATCCGATCACCCGCTCGCTTAAATGGTAAATCCGAGTTCGCGGGGGCAAACTAGCAAAGATTTTTGGGGAATCCGCCGACTGGATGGCAGCTGGCAGGATTCTGAAAGGGGCAAGCGAGCGGAGACCATTTGCGGAAAGTTTCGTGGGTCCAAAAATGAGAAACTGTAAAATGAATTTTTCTAACAATCGCGCGAGTTGTTTGGAAATGCATGACTCACAATGGCTGTTCGACAAGGACGGCTTAAGGCCCATTCGAGGGATTGAAAATGGGGAGAGTGAGAGACAACAAACAAAGTCTAGATCGTTTTAAAGGCAACGAGAAGCCACTTTTATGCCCAATTGCCTCTGCTAGTCTGCCCGTTTGACCTCTCAAATAGTCTCCGTTAGCATGCCCTCCTGGAATCTGCCATCCAATCTACCAATTCCACCAAGAATCCCTGCTAGATCGCCCGAACTAGCGGAATTACCTGGCGTAATCGACTGAAAAAGCTAAAAATAGCTTAAAATTTACGATAGAGCCTCGCAAATGATCTCTGCTAGCTTGCCCTCCTAAAATTGCTCAATCTGTCACCCATTCTACCAATTCCGCAAATGATACCGGCTAGATTGCCCTGAAAAGTCGAATTACCTGTCGTAATTGATTGACGCAGGCCAAAATATTGAAAATCTGTTTTCAAATGGTTTCTGCAAGTTTGCCTTTAAATAAAAAACCAGAAGAACTAAAACAACAAAGAATAGAAATTTGGGCAGAGATGGTGCGAGTATTTGGTCTGGCCGAGGGGTAAAGTGGGGGGTCGAGGGGTGCTTTGTGGGTGGGCCTTCTAGGGGGTGTCAACATGTCATTAATGGACAAATATATCACACAGAGAGAGAGAGAGAACGAGAAAGAGAGAGAGAGACAGAGAGAGAGAGAGAGAGAGAGAGAGAGAGAGAGAGAGCGCAGATAAATGAAGACCAACAACCTCCAACCAAACCTCCCGACTTTTCAACCTTCTAAAACGAAATTCCACTGGAATACGGCAGCGTAAAGTATAGCATAGATAGAGCTCAATCTTCTCTATCGATTGGTATGTTATAAATAGCTACAGTATCTCTAGCCGTTGAGACAAATCGGCCGAAAGAGCAGATATGTTGAATTTCCGCCAACTTTCAGGTCTCATAAAATGAGATTCCGCGGGGCTATGGTACCTTACAGTACGTCATCCGAAAAAGCTCGGATTTGTTTCTCGAATTGTATGCTATCGTGGCTACAGTACCTCTGGTTTCCAAAAAAATCGCCTGGAAAAAAGAAAATTTTAGATCTTTTCGCGTTTTTTGCACCTTATAAAATGAGATTCCGAATCATTACCGTATCTTATAGTATATCATTCGATAGCGCTGATATTGCCGGGGTCGTAAATGGATCGGAAAATGGGAAATTTCGCATTCCAGCCCGCTTTTTCGTTCCACAGCCACCATCCTTTCATAGGCCGCTCCTTTGCCTCTGGGTCGCCTATCCATTTATATATAATTTTAAAGAATTAAAATCCAAGAACGATTGGAACGGACCAGAGCCGACCAATCCCCCTCACCCCCCATTTTGTATTTTATCTTGTCCAAAGTTATTCGGGTTTGAAGTTCTGACGATCATTCACACGAAACATTATTTCCAGATTCATCGCGAAACGCGAATGGCGGGCCTGTGAATTCAATGTTTTGGCTAGCGCGCCGCCTCAACACTGCCATCGCGCCAGCTTCGGCACAATTTTTGTTTGATGCAGAATTCCTTCTTCGAATGGCTGGTACTTAAAGGGGCACGGACGGCCGGTGGCGACGCGGTTCTGGGGGCCGGGCTCGGCGACAGATTTCTTGTATTTCGTGAATCTATTTTTGAGGGCGCAAGTAATCTTCTCCTTTCTTCTATACCCCCCCCTCGCCTCCCGTCATTTTTGCGCCTGACCAGATGGGAAGGCGATCAAGCCCCTCTGGGTCTTGTTCGCATGGACCAGCTGTTCGACGGCCGCTAGGAGGGGAAATGGCAACATAAGTTGTTGCAATCCGCCCACGTCCGCAACGGCCGAACGCCCCCAACTGACTGAGCGACAAAGGCCCGTTCCAAGTACAGCGCCAGTTTTTCTCACGCTCAAACTGCACTTAAATGGGCGCCCAACCGCCAGACCCATGCTCATTTGGGTGGGCTCTTTGATTTCTGGCAAATTGCTAGTGGCCGCTGCGTGATGGGAGTTCTCACTCTGCCGATTTTTGCTAGCTTTATTTACGAAAACCTCCATAATCCGTAGATTCTGAGCTGATTTTCGCAATCAAAGAATAATTTTAGAATAAAAACTTTACCTTTCCATATGTCATAATTAAATTTTTCGTGATTGGAGTATCTTTTTCAGGATTATCAAGAACGAATCGCGGTCTACTACCACAAGAAGCAACAACATCTACAGCAGCTCGGATTCTCCGTCAGCGAGAAGTTGGTGTTTTAACTTTTTTTCCGTATCAATTATAAAGCTGGGTCTCCTTTTTGTTAATTTTTACTGGTCGAAAGTGAGTTTTCGTATCTCGGCCATCCTTGGACTTATAGGGGTAGCAGAGGGACCAAAACGTAGCCCTTAACCTGTAGAATAAGATTACAGCACGTTTGATTCGCAAAACCGCGGAAAATCAAAATATTTGAGTTTGAAAACTGAGCTATGGCGCCTTAACCTTTTGAACTTTGAGAAACTTGTGAAAAATTTTCTAGCAATTGTTGTCATTAGGAAACAACTTTTCCATACGTTGAGATCTTGGTGTGTGAAATGTCTCACGGCGCTGTTTCAAGCTCCGTCCCCGAAAAAATACTTTTCGCAAGCATTCCCTCTGCACAAAAACAACGAAAAAAAGTCATAAAACCAAATTGTTTTGCTTTGCGACGCCGTTTAAAGTCATTCCGGGTACTTATCTGCCACACTCTATACGCAAAGACCTCTTTATAGTCCGAAAAACCCATATTTAAAACTATTTTCAGTATTAAAATCGTTGGGTTCCCGTTTTCAACAATTATATTCAGTATAAAGTATAAGTGTCAGTTTTTTCCGTTTTCATGCAATTTTTAAGAACGCGCGTTCCGATGAAGCTATTCATCCTGGTCGTGATGGTGGGGGGGGGAGCTGGACCGCCAACCCCGGCGACGCCTACATGGATACGCCGGCCCAGCGGTGCGCGAAATGCCCGCGCCGTGTTGAAGACTTCGGAATGGTAAGCATCAGCGGGGCCCGGTTATTAGGAACTCACAATTACCATCACATTCACCCTTTTTAGCAGCTGGAAGGGGCCATGATACTTGGGCGGAACGGTGCGCGGGCCGCGTGCGAAGAGCTACGTGGTGAGGCAAATATTCAACGCTGCCAAGATCAGGTGGTGAAGGCGATGAAGATTGGGGTGGAGATCGTCCAGCGCATGTTCCCCGCGAGATCAACCGGTTTGCCGGTGGACTTGCAGTGCGGGCCTTATTGGATGTCATACTGCAGTGACGCGTGGGTTCTTTATTATTTTGGTTCTAGCATTGCTTATTGGAGTATTTTTAAATGGATTGCCCTTTGGCAAATTATATTCCGATGCTTCTGATATGGATAGTGTCCAGCGTTTATTTTTCCGAATCTTTCGGTATTAGGAACTTTTGCGAATAGATCATACAGTTAGCCGTCTCGGTTTTCGATATTTTGCCAACATTATTTGTCAAATGCAGGCTTAAAGGGACAGTTCGCTCTCGTTGAAATTTTCAAGATCTTAAAATAGTCGACACTGTAGCATGCAAGGTTACAGTAGGTGCTAAGCGTCGGGCAAAATCGAACCCTGACCATTCGGCCTGGGGCAAGCGCCTTTTTTGGGCCATTTCCTCATTTTTTTTTGAGACATCCATGGTTGATCTGGTTCCAGCACTCGTTCTGGCAGCCCCGCTCTGAGGACATGGAGTTGTGTCCAATGCGAACAGTCGCTGGACTTGCTCAAAGACGTTCGTGCTTACTTCCTAGCTCACCTATTAAGCACTCATCGCCAACACAAATAAACCAGTATATTTTCAGCTCTTCGGTCGTCACCTACTGGCCTTCAACACCATTATTCCGGAATGGCTGTGCCAGAAAGGCGACATCACGTGTCGCGCCCTCCTGCATAGCTCCGTCACCCTCTCCGGGCCCCTCCTAGCCCTCTTCCAGCATACTGTAGGGCCAATTCGGAATCAAATCTTGAGACAAACAGGGTTAACAAGGAAAATAATCGCGGCATGGGGATTTTTATCATATTTCTCGAAGCCGGATTCACTTTTTGGTTTAAAAAGACCGTTCGTTCTGAATGCTTAGTCGGCCAGGTAGGAAGGACCCGGGCCATCGGAAAGTCGAATATCCGATCCCAAATCCGGATTCCAGCGCTGGATAGGAACGAGATCTAACCTGAATATTTTCAGCGTACGTCAAAAGACGTCTGTGATGCGGACTTACGATGCGTATGGTGAAGGGCCACCGGATCTGCTCGCTTCCTCTGCTCGCCCTCAACGGCCTGATCGCCCTCGTCAACACCAAAATCCTAGCTGATTTATTTTCCCACCCGCTCTCCAAAAACCCCGGCAATGTCTAAAAAAACTGAATTGAGCTGCAGGAAATGAAATTGTGCAAAATTTAGGCCGTTATTTTGATGATAATCCCTCAAAAGGTCATGCTTTTCTCTTTTTGCACTTCGAAGTTCTTGCGGCTTGTAATTGAATTTCGAATTCTTTCGTCAGCGTCAATCAGTTTTTACTCGACTTGAAATACCGTCCAAAACTCGTCTAAGGCCCCCCATGCCGCCTGATTTTTCGCTAACGATATTTCGAAGCGTCTCTGACCGTACCTTGTGACCTGCTTTTTTTTGCCTCGCTGCTTTTGTTTTTTGCCTCTTGTTGATTCATTTTCCTCGCATTTTTTTCTCGGGGTTGATGGCCTGGCGCGGTGCGGCTACGTCGTTTATATAATAAATTGGTGTTTGGCGGATTCTCCGATTACGGCGAGTTTAGCAAAACTTCAATCACCGCCAATTTCCCCGTTCCCTGGCCGATGATCTTGGGGGGGGGGATCCGATGTCCGACTCGCCCTCAATTAGCTATGCAGGCCACGATCGATATGCAGATCTGGAAGATACGAGCGAACGCACAGGAAATGGGGTCAGGCCGCTGCGCTGCTTGTCTTCATACACGTTCGCAGGGATTTCGTTTGAGCAATATTGCTCCCCTAGCAGCGCCCAAACCCCGCTTCGTAGGCCTTGGGCGCTAGAGTCGGTTTCTTACAGTAAATCTCTGGTTTTTCTATAGCTTTGACCCTTCGGGGACCCCTCGGGGACCCGCGAAAATGAGCAAATCGGCTTTAAGTTTGTAAACTTGTAGTTTATCGCATACCAGTGAAAAACGACCGCTTCGCGGCCATTTTCCACTGGACCCCGTCCAGGAATCATGAATTTGAATACCTTCTTCTTTTAGCCTGCGGCGCAAGGACCTTAGTAATGGCGCCATTCTTTGGCCTGCGGCGCTAGAGCCAGCGTTCCGCTAGAACCTTTGAGCCTGCGGCGCTAGTTACTGGTTTTTCTCCAGGATCTGGCCTGCGGCGCGAGAGCCTGGGTCAAGGAGCTTCTCTTGGGCCTGCGGCGCTAGAGCGAGAGCCAGGCCTAAATCTCGCACACCGAGAGCCTAGAAATATGGTTAGTTGCTAAACTACCAAAAAGCAAAAAGTTGGATTTGCCCAGGATCCGAACCCACGACCATCGGCGTGGTAGGCCGGGAGTAAATCCACTACACCATGGGGTAGATGCAACAGGCGGCGGGAAAGCCCTCTTCTGTTCCGGGGAAAGGGGAGCGGGGAGGCACAGAAAAGGCCGACCCAATGCCCCGGAAGGGAGGCCTTCTGGTCACTTTACAAAATTGAGTTTTTTAGTCTGAATCTGCAGAAAATTTGTAAAGATAATAAGATGCGCGTGATCCCCACTATCGAATACATAACTGGTCCAAATTTCAGCCCGAAATTCCAAATGCGAAGCGAGTTATGCCCCGGACACCACGGCCATTGGCCCATTTTGTTAAGGATTTTCACTATTTTGCTTGTAAAACCGTTAAATGAAAGAATTTCGCAAAACAAAAAAATGCGTGTCTGACAAATGTGTTCTTCCACCTTCATGCCAAAAATCAGCTCGAAATTCGGCCTCATGGCCGAGAAATCGTCATTACAGAAAACAAACATACTTTTCTCGCTTATAGGATAGGATCTGAGAATGGCATCCCGATTCCGCCACTCTTCGTCGCGGCTCCCCCAGCCCTGCATAACCCCGCTTCTCTGCTCACTCCCATCCCTCCCATGGCCTAGTGGTCGCAGGCGCTGGTCGGAATGGTCAGAATTCGGTTTTTCCCGACGCTTAGCATTAACCGTAGCCTTGCGTGCTAAGGCGCTCCGTGAATGCCCGCGCGCTCAGATATAAAAGGTTCAAAAAATCTAGAGACATGTTCGAATTTTCCTCATTGCGCTCGAAAACAATTATTTTTCGAACAAAAAGTCCAATTTTTAATCCGCGTGATCAGTCTCTCTCTCTCTCTCTCTCTCTCTCTCTCTCTCTCTCTCTCTCTCTCTCTCTCTCTCTCTCTCTCTCTCTCTCTCTCTCTCTCTCTCCCTCGCTTTCTCTTTTTCTCTCTTTCACTTTTTCCATAACCACGTATTCCTAGATAAAAATGGCTGTCGCCCTGGTGATTTACCTCCTTCTACCAATCGCCTTGCATGCCGGCAGTCTACTACCCAACGAAATAAACAATGGTGTGTTAGTGCGTATCCGATTTTGCAAATTATGCGGTTTTCGGCGTTAAAATTAAGTTGGTTATGAAAAAGTGGAAGGCCCACTCTGTTACGAATCAATTAACATAGACCGGAAGCTGCGCGAGTCTAGTTAATGGGGCGGGAGGAGTGATTTTCATTTTCGTCGCCGGAATTCGCGAAAATTCAGCGAATCCTACCTTATATAATTGTGTGTGCGTGTGTCCGGCTGACACTTGCGAGACCCGATTTGGGGGCTTTCCCGTGTTCAAAACGTCTCAATTCTCCGTCACTGGGAAATCGACCCTCCTCTTTCCGATGGCGTTTTCAGAATACCGATAAAATACAAGTTCACAAAGTTAAAGCCGGTTTTAGTAAATTTTGGGGCGTCGGAGAGCTAATTTGCATAAAGTGAAAAATAGAAATTTCCTCATTCTTGCCAGTTGTACGCGTGAGTTTGGTCGGGGGAGGGGAGGGGTCCGAAGCACGCATCCATGGGAAAGTCAAATTTCTCATGCAAGAATCAGATTCCAGCGCCGAAGGCGCTCTAAGCGGGTTTTGGGCGAGGTAAAAAAAATGAAAAAACATGGATGGGGCGAGACGGCGCCAGGTTTAAAAAAACGCGAAGCGGCTCTTTGGATCAATGGCCGTTGGTAGGACAAAGAAAAGGTTGACCAATTGGTAAGACCTTACTTTACCGGGAGCCCCAAAATCATCAAAATCATCCACCGGTGCGGGCGGGAGTCGATTCAATTACGACACACTCTATTCCAGACCATCATCATCTACTGGATGAGACGCCAATAGACGTCGACGCGGAGCTGGCCAACATTTCCGGCCACTGCCTCCATGCTGCTGACTACGAGGAGATGACCGGCTATGCCCTGAAATATCATCTTGCGCGTTCAATGTCCACCGTCTTCGTCTTGGAATGCACCACTGGAATCGGGCTCGCCGAGCTGCGCGCCGTTCTCAAACTTCCAGCACCAGGTATTTTCGCCCACAGGACCGAAAAATATACTAAGAGCTTTTTTTACAGCCCGAAACAAGCATATTTAAAAATGACCACATGACCAAAAATAAAAACGCAACATGACCACATCGAGCCGAACTTAAATCAAACGACCCGTTTTCAATGCGACGCATGAGGACCGATTCGAATATCTACAGGGTGTCTCATCTCATTCGGCTCGATGTGGTCATGCTGCCTGGCGCTCTCTCCCCGCCATCAGCACTCTCCCTCTCTCGCTCTCTTTCGCCTCCTCGCGCGCCCTCTGTCTCTATGACCTTGGGCCTGGGGGCTTATGAGCCCCTCTAAAGCTCGACATTTCCAGATCTGGGAAATAGAGAGAGCGAGAGAGAGAGAGAGAGCGAGAGACAGGGAGAGAGCGAGAGAGAGAGTGCGAGAGACAGAGAGGGAGTGCGAGAGACAGAGAGAGAGAGAGAGAGAGAGAGAGAGAGAGAGAGAGAGAGAGAGAGAGAGCGAGAGACAGAGAGAGAGAGAGAGAGAGAGACGAAAGAGAGAGTGTGAGAGACAGAGAGGGAGTGCGAGAGACAGGGAGAGCGAGAGACAGAGAGAGATACAGAGAGAGAGAGCGAGAGACATGGAGAGCGAGAGACAGAGAGAGAGAGAGAGAGCGAGAGAAAGAAATTCTACTTCAGGACCATGGGGCAAATGCAATGATACGGAGCCGACGGCGGCCGAGCTGGAATCGACGCAGGACCCCGAGGCATACTATAATCTGAAGGAGCCCCGTTCCGGTAGAGGATGCCTTGACAACTCTTTCTTTTATGAAAAGAATGTAGCTGATGGCATTCACTATTTGGATGAGCATTTGCCCTCGATTCGCGCCATCTTTCGGCATACGCTTCGTGAGAAACGCGGCAGCAGTCCGTTAGATAAGAAAGTTGTTGATTTGATGGTTGGCGTGTATGAAAGGACTCTAAACAAGGTGCTAGACGCCACGACCGAAATGCTGAGTTTTAAGCTTGGCAAAAAGTGCAGGGACTAATGCGTTAATAAAACCGAATTCAAATGAACTTTTTTGGCCGCAATTTATCCCATACATATCATCCCAGAGCGTCTGTGCTAAATGTTCCGCCCCCCGACTGATTTTGTGCCAGCTAATAAACGGTTGTTGACTTTTCTGTTTTGGTTCTGGATCTCAGCGCTGTCATGGACTATCATACAAAAGTCAACAGCCAAATGGAATACTCGAATCTACCCGGAGGCTAGCAAGACTCTTTCGAATTTCAGGCACAGAGCTTCAAGTGTTTAGGGGGAAAACCCCAAAATGCAGCGAAATAGTACGATTGACGGCACTCTGGGTTACGATAGGCGGAACCCTAAGTCAATAGCATAGTCTGCAACGGTGTCAAAAATTACCTCCCAAATGGTCTCTGCTAGGCTGCTTTGTATGAATTGACAGCCAGCTAGATTGACTCGCCCAACCAGTCTCTCTTACTGTAAAGTGTTTTTACTCAGGCTGGCTTTTTAGAATGGGACCAAGCCTATCTTGTGCAGAATTTTCCGCTGATTTCGAATCTGATTTCCAAATTTGCTGCCGACCTTTATTTCAAAAGTTATTCGACCTTTATACTATAAAAATTGACAAAATCTGGATTTTTTGCGTTTTTTTTAAGTTGTCGTCATCTCCGACGTTAAAAATGGCTCGATTACAGTTTTAGAGGTCAAAGCGCGATTTTATGCAAAAAATCATTTGTTTTTGTGCAAAAAGCAAAAGAAATTGTGCAGGGCGGGGTTCGAACCGCCGCCTTGTGCTTGGCAAGCGAACAGCTTACCAATGCACCATGGTGCCAAATGGGAAGGGTTCTTCGGGAGGGTAGATAAGGGGCACAACAATACCCGGACCCAGGCAGGGAATAGTGGGCCAGCATCCGAATTTATGCCGTTTTTAAGCTTAATTTAGACCTCAAATGACTATTCAACGCGAAGTCCGCAGCAAATTTGGAAAACGGATTCGGAGCCTGCCTGCCTGCCTGTGAGGAAATGACAGAAATTCCCACATGGCCTTTACCAGCTGCCCGGTAATCCATTGGGTGGTTGTTTGATCCCCCCAGCTAACTAGTTTTCCGTCGTTTTTCGTGGGTCCGAGCGCCGGCTAGGGTAGTACATCCTATCCTATAAGCGAGAAAAGTGTGTCTGTTTCCTGTTCAGCCGATTTCTCGGCCGTCGGGCCGAATTTCCGGCTGATTTTTGGGCATGGAGGTAGTGAAACACATCTGTCAGTGACGCATTTTTTTTGTTTCGCGAAATTCCTTTATTGGACAATTTTACAAGCAAAATAGTGAAAAACCCGTAACATTTTGGCCAAAAAAGGTATGTCCGGAGGCTTTCTCGGCCGGTAAGAGGATTTGGGCTCTGATTTTTGGAAGGTGAGTGGTAAAAGCAATTCTCCCGATACTATCTTTTGGATTTTGTGAAATTACTTGAAATAAAGTTTTTATGAACAATTTACTAAAAGGCCCTTAATAAAATGGCCACCGTCCCGTGGTGTCCGGGCCACAACTCGAATCCCAGATGGAATTTTGGGCTGTAATTTGGTCACTTATGTATTCGATAGTGGGGATCAAGCGCATCTTATTTTTTTTTACAAATTTTCGGCGCATTCAGACTCAAAAAGAGAATTTTGTAAAGTTATCAGAAGTCCTCTCTCCCGGGATGAGGCGCGCCCCCAGGACAGAAGAGGCCTTTCCCGCTGTCAATCGCCGCGTCCCCTTGGTGTATTGGATTGGCGCCCGGCCTAACAAACCCTTGGTCAGGGTTCGAATCCGCAAGGAATTTAACTTTTTGCTTTTTGGTAGTTCAACAACAAAACATATTTCTAGGCTCTCGGTGTGCGAGTTTTAGGACCGGGCCCTGGCTCTAGCGCCGGAGGCCAAAGAAAGGTACTTGGCCCACTCTCCGGCGCCGCAGGCCAACGATGGTTCCTTGACCCAGGCTCTCGCTCCGCAGGCCAAATCCTGGAGAAAAACCAGTAGGATAAGATTGCAGGTACTGCGATAACACTCTGAACAAAAGTTTGACGGTAAATCACGCGATCGAGCTAACGGTAGGTCGTGTTTTCTAGCAAAACCATTTTTCTCCTCAAAAGTAACGGTTTCCAGCGTGTTTTTGCCCGCTTTCTGCGTGAAAACGCTAAAATCCTGAGAATCTGAGCTTATTTCTGAAAAAACCCTCACTCAATGTAAACATCAGGTTCGAAAGAAAGTAATGGCACAAAACCTTTGACGCGCTGTAAAAATGTGCAGAAACCTTTAATTTGTACACTCTATGCATGCTTTGATAGGGCTAGGGGTGTTCCATCTCGTGGGGACCCAAAAGTCGCTGGTCGCCGAGATACAGCCGCGCGAAGTTTCACCCAAACGTTGGTCGATGCTTCCCAGGGAGTTATCTTTGCATAGGGGTGATTTACATACGATATCTTGAACCCGAATTGATAGCACCCGAGGAGTAGATGGGCCTGGGTCTTGAGATCGTCAAAATTCGAATGATTCCATAGACGGTCCACGCAAAAACGGTGCTTTTGGTAAGAGATTGCAGGAGTGGATTGCACGCGTTATCACTTCTGCGCGCCTCGAATCCTCGCATTAGTGCGCTGATTTACTGATAAGCGCTGATCGGGATGCTGATTAGGGCAAATCCAGCCAAAGCTGGCAAAGTTCCAGGAATCCACGTAACACGTGGGCTGCTGCTGGCGCTATCCCTTTAAAGGGGGCTCCGAAACGCCAAAAATTGAATTATGGCCCGCAAATCGGAGCCCTGTACGTCGAAGGCCTCTGTACGCCGCGGAGCGTGGGAAGCTCGCAAACTTCAAAAATTGCCTGTTGGCACCCCCAAATCACGTTCTCGGCGGTTTCTGGGCCAAATTCGACGAATAAAACACCAAAACCATTTAAAATTGGGTGAGTATTTCAAGAATGGGCTCAGAATGCGCGAATTGGAGTATTTTCACAAAGAAACCGTGCAAAAATCGAAAGGGTGTGGGCTCTCGTCCCGCAGCGCCCGCCGGCAATTTTCCAGAAATCAAAGAGGCCTCCCAAAAGGGCGTCGATTTGGCAGTTCGGAGCCCCTTTAAAGATGTATTCTCGGGCAGTTTTCCTTCTAGATGATCTGGATGCCATATCTCAATGCCACATCGAGGACGGGGTTTTTGTGCCGAGGAATTGCCTACGAATATCGGCCGTCGTCGACACCTACAGCAGGAACAGCAGGAACTTCAACTGCCGATCTCTTCACAACAACGACAAACAAATCCGCGAATATATCTTTTCTGTTTTTATTCGTTGTTTATTTTTGTTTCTGTTTATCAGCGCTTGATGCTGACATTTAAAACGCCATCTGTGATTACAAGGTATGATACAGTTTTCTAACGTTTGTTTTATGTTGTTTTTTGACGCCACCTGAAAGAGCCTGGTCAGGTTGGTAGGGTGGCACACTTCTGAAAAGTTCATTAAAAGTTCCTTTCCCGGGCTAAATCTGCCTCTCAAGTGGCAATTCGAAAAGATTTATCTGGGATACGACGTGACAGAAGAAGATCAAAACGTTGTGATTAAGCCGAATTCGGTACAGGAATCGTTTCTCTACTCCAAATGCACAAAAAAAATTCAATCTCATCTCGACTAAAGGAATCTCGGAGTCGAGTTCAGAAAATAAATTGCGGTGATAGTTTGGCCGCGGAGTCGCTTTTAAAGGCACCTTCCTTTTGCCCATTGCCCATCATTTTTGCCATTTTAATTTTTACAGGTTTCCCCTGGCCCAGAACTGCGCCAATTTTGCTGATGATTTTGGTGGCTGGAGTTGGGATCTCGGTGGCGGTTACGGTAGTGGAAAAGGGGTTTCGGGAGCGGATTAGAATGTTTTTGGAATTAGAAAGAGAGAGAGAGAGAGGAGAGAGAGAGAGAGAGAGAGAGAAAGAGAGAGACAGAGAGAGGGGAGACTACCAAAATTCGGATCGCTTACGCGATGGGAAGGGTGTTATTGTGGTCGTCAAGGTAATTATTGAACGAGCGTTGTAGTCTACGAGGATTCGCTCCTCCGAGAAGCTTTCAAATGGTCTCTGCTAGCTGGCCACATGAAATTAGAATTGTGCAAAAGTCGCGCTCTTTGTCTCTCTCTCTCTCTCTCTCTCCCTCTCTCTCTCTCTCTCTCTCTCTCGCCGCCGGAGCCGGTGATACTTTCCCTAGCCTATCTATTTCCCTACCCCGGTTCCTAAATGCTCTCTGCTTGTTCCCAACTGACTTCATTTCCTAAATGGTTTCTGCTCGCCAGCCTCAATTCCCAAAAAAATCTCTGCCAGCCTGCCCCCACCTTTAATAATCGATATTCCACCCCTCTCTCCTCCAAAATACGCGGCGGTATTTTTTGTGGTGTCCGTGTTCGAGGCTTCCCCCTCTGCTATATTTTGCCCTGTGGCCCTCATTGCGAGCCAGTGTCTGCGTCTCTACACTCTCTACGCTCTCTCTCCCTTTGTCGCGCCATTCTCTGGTCCCTCTCCCTCCCCACACTCTCTTGTCTCTGTCCCTCCGCTGTCGGTCCTCTCTCTCCTTCCGACTCTCTCTCCCCTCCCGCTGACCGCCTCTTTTTTGGATCCCCCCCTTGGCCGCCCGCCCCCCCGGATTTACCCCCATTTCGCCTGGCCCTTTTAAAAGCGCCTGAAGACAGAAAAAATGTCTCGGTCTTTTATTTAACTATTCTGACATTCAGTTTATCAATAACGACACAGATAATTAGAGTGTTATGTAAATTCTTCGCTTAGCATGCTTCCCAAAATCACGCCAATCCTGAGCTATTTTCCTCGATTTCAAAGGCGCCTGAGCCCCCGAAAAATGCCTGGATTTGACTTGTAGCAATCCTGTCACCCAGTTGACGCCAACCGGCAGAGATCATGGAGATTTTTCGAATTTGGGGATGCAAATTTAAAAAAAAATGAATGGTCAGTTTGTCGAGATATCGCTTGGGTTTTTGGCTGTGGATACCTCCGCGCAGACAATACTCTCGGGCGTACAGTTCAAGAAGTACGGGAATTTCTTTACCGAAAAATTGAAAATTAATTGAACTAAAAATTTTAACTTTTCACACTTGGCTACAGTCCAAAAATTCGGATTTTTGTTCTATTTTGGTATTGTGAGAGGTGATGATTTGGGAGATTGATCGGATTCGTCACTTTTTTGGCTGCATATGCCTTAGAAAATTGGCATTTTCCGGAGCAATAGGCATTCCTTTTCCAAGGCATGGACTAGCTGAAAACCGCATTGAATTTCTTTTTATTTTCAGTAAACGGGCCCTTTAAAACTATAAAATCCACTTTCGAACCTAAGCATTGTTTTGAAAAATCGGGTGACCACTTTTTTCATTCGTCGCCAATCTGGCATCTGGCCAAAATCGTCTAAGATGATGTTTTCTTGTTGTTTTTCGTTCGAGCCCTCTTTCTGGCAGCCGGTACGCATAATAATCGGGAAAAATTATGTTTCTGACAATTTCTGGCGGTCCCGAGGCGCTTTTCCAAATGCTTGGCACCTTGCCAAACCTCTAAAAGTCGGTTTTCTTCGAGCTATTTTGTAATTTTTCCGGGGTGAATTTGCCTTCTGGCACCCAGTCAGCGAAATCACGCAGAAAATGTATCTTTCTGGCAATTCCTGGGGGCCCCGGCGCGCTTCAGAAACCTTTGGCACACTGCCAAACCTTCAAAAAATGGAGGGTTTTAGGCGTTTTTTTGTACATTTTTCGGGTGAACCCCCGCTTCTGGCGGCGGTTGGACAGAACGATCGGTTTTTGTGGCGCGCCCCCTGGCCGTATGCCTGCGTGTGTGTTCCATCGAGGAAGAAGGGAGGAGGAGGGGAAGAAGACTAGAGGAAGGGGGCAGGTGGTGACCTTTGCCGTCCATTCCCTCTCTCTCTCTCTCTCTCTCTCTCTCTCTCTCTCTCTCTTCTGTCTGTCTGTCGGTCAGTTCGTCTGTCTGTCTGTCTCTCGCCCTCCTCTCTCTCTGTTTTGTGGCCGGGGGGCAATCAATGATCTTGCAAGAGGGGGAGAGGGAGCACGAGAACACCGGAGAGGGCAGAGACACAGAGACACTAACCGATAGACTGACTGGTAGACAGAAGGGAGAAAGAGAGAGAAAGAGAGTCTCTCTCTCCCCTCCCCGGTCCACACGCACCACACGCATCCCCCACCACAAGCCCCCCTCCGCGCTATGACCCCTCTCTGTCCCTCCCCCTTCCGCACACTATCAGATATATTTAAAAATTGTTGTTGTTTTATTGCATACTGACAACCGTGGCTGCTACTGATGCTTTTGATTTTTTGAAAAATTCGATTTTTGAGGAGTGAGCCTCGAATTTTGGCTTTTCAGGCCAGAAATTTCCATTTATGGATGTGTTTGCACGCTTATCTGAGCATAATTGGCTAAACTGGCAACTATTTGGCTCCAATTCCACAAAGAATCCCTGCTAGCGACTCGTTTTTTGGAAAAATTCGCTTTTTGACGATTGAGTCCGGCCAAGTCGGGAATTTTTAGATTCCAAGCATGAAATTTCCATTTTTCGCCGTTTTTACGCGCGTCATTGGCTGAACTGAAAAACAATTTTGCTTGGATTCCACAAAGAATCTCTGCTAGCTACTCGTTTTAGGGAAAAACTCGATTTTTGGGATTGAGTCGAGACATTTGAGCTCTCATGCCAGAAATTTCATTTTTGCCATTTTTACGCGATAACTAGGCGTCATTGGCTAATCTGACACGCAAAACCGCTAGATCAACTGACATCTCCACGAAAAACGTTGAGTTCGCAAAGAATCCCAGCTAGCATGCCGAACCCCCCCCCCCCAGGGAACGTTGAGGAGCTCGAAAGTCCATCGCGCCAAAATTTTCGTGTATTTTTTTGGTCCACATAAATTATCTAAAATTTTCTTAACTGATTTTCCGTTCCGCAAAGACTCTCTGCTGGCTTGCCTTTTAAAAAGCGTCAAATCCGTTCAGAGATCATCACTTTAAAGGTTATTTGGTAGATTCCCCAAGAGTCTCTGCCAGCTTGCCCGAAAAAAGGCAAAAATGTCTTAAATTTCTGCACCGCCTGCCCGTTTGCCGATTCCCAGTTCCTCATTGTTCTCTGCTAACTTCCCGGTCCCAAAAAACCAGACTCAATCCTTATTCGATTACGCCATGAAATGGTAGCAATTTCTCGCTGATTTTGCCATTTTTGCGGCCAGAGTTGCGCACCAAATTTGGGTGCCATTTTTTGGCGGCGTTTTGGAGGTCCGGGGGGCTATTTGTAGTCTGTAGCCTGGGGAAGAGGGCCGGGAAGGGGATCTGGGAGGGAAGATGGACAGCCCCCTCTCTCTCTCTCTCTCTTTCTCTCTTTCTCTCTACTTTTCGATACCCCAGTAGTAGTCAGCATTCAACCATTTGCACATCCACAAATTTACGTTTAAAACTTCAATTTTGAATTGATTTTTGAGCCTCTAAAACTTAATTTTGTTTGCGGACAATTCTGCAAATGACCTCTGCTCGTTTGCCCGGCCATTGGACTCTCTTGATCCAATTTCCCCAAGGCCATATGCTAGCTGCCTAGCAACGCGCAAGATGGTCACCTCGATTTTTGTGAAAATTTATTCCGTCAGTTGGCATGCCTCGCAGAGTTTTTGGCTCTCGGCCAATTGGCGCATTTTGACGGTTTTGGGTCTGAAATTTTCCTCAAATCGCCTCTGCTTGCCTTCCCATTGGGCTTTGGTTATCTAGCAGCCATTTTAGCCATTCCTCAAATGGCCCCTGCTAGCCTGCCCGGATTTTGGCAGTTAGCCAAAAAGGAGTTGATCACTGCTGGTTTGCCTTTTTTTGGTGGATCGAGCTTTTCTTTTGCCGGCAGGCCAAAAAAGCCAAAAAATACTATAATTTCATAGAAAAAGTCTTCACAGCCCTTTTAAGACGCTCAATAATCTATCTGCCTCCCAATTGACTTGTCACCACCTTTAAAGATTTGATTGAAGCTTGTTTTCTATAAAAAAATAACGTAGAAAACCGGACACCAGAAATAACCCTTTTTTGCAGATGTGCGCCAGTTGTTCGACGAGTAGACCGAATTGAAAGAAGCAGAACACGAACAAGAAGAACAACAACTACAACAACCGCACATCCCACTGTAGAACAACAACAACACCAACGAGTACGCCAAACAACTATGGACGGAGACGATGACTATATGCCCCAGGTAAAAATCGCCTTTTTGATCCCGTTTTGGCCCTGTATTTTCGGCATACTAAATTTTTAAAGTACAAAATTTAAATATTCTAATAGAGCAGTTAAAGGGCCACAAAATAATAAAAAATCCTAGTAAATTATAGTTTCTAAGTGTATCTGTGATTTTTGCAAATTATAATTTTTTGGCCAAAATTGGAATTTTAAATCGACCATAAATGTGGTATATTAAGCTCAATTTTAACGATCTAAGATTGTAAAAAGATCTACTTTTGAAGGGCTTTCGAATGGTGTACTTTACATTTTATGATATTAATGCATTAAGGAGATTTGGCGAATTTTCAGAATTTTTCGACTTGAAATAATTTTTGGCTTATAACGATTTAGAAATTGATTTTCACATTTTAAAATAATTTTTATTTAATAGAACAGCGCAAGGGCTGCAAATTGATATAGAAAAAAAATAATTTTTGATGTTTCCAAAATTTTATAGGATTTTTACAAACATTGAAAATCTCGAAAATTGAGGTTTTTCACGTGACCCTGTTGCAGATGTCGCAGCTGGGCGGCGACTACGGGAATCCGTATGGCCATCATCCCGGCGGATATGGACCTCCTCCACCAGGATACGGTGGCCAAGAACATCAAATGATGCATCAACAAATGGGACAACTACAGCCGATGCCACATCCTATGCAACAGCAACCCCCACAGGTACCGTAATCGGGAAAAATCAGCATTTATGCAGTGTCGGCATTTTTAAGATACTTTCTGGCTGACAGTTAAGCGTTTCCGACAATAAAATAGGCATTTTGTAAAAAATTCGGATTTTTGTGAAATTCGATAATTTTCAAAAAGCCGCCATTTTCGAAAATCCGGCATTTTTGCCTCGTCGGTGTTTTTCATGACTTTTGGCTGACAGTTGGCCGTTTTCGAGCAAACAATTGATATTTTTCCTAGAAATCGACTTTTTTAAGTCATCGAACATCGAAAAATCTGAATTTTCGAGTTTTCGGTATTTTTTTCGAAAGTTCGATATTTTCGGAAATTTCGGCATTTTTAGAGTATTATCTGTTTGAAAGCTAGTCGTTGCCATCAAAAAACAATGGAAATTTTACAGGCTCCGCCCCCAAAGCAGACGAAACGCGGCAAGAAAAAGGAGACGGCCGCCGCGGTAGCTGCACAACAACAGCAACAAGTACAGCAAGTACAACAGGCAACACCCGGGGATCCAATGGGGGCCATGGCCGCGATGAGCCACAATCCGATGGGAGGAGGTCCTGGAGGAGGAGGAGGAGGAAGAGTTGGAGCTGTTGCTCAACAACTCCAACAAGCTGGACCCTCGCAATGGCCACAACAACAACAACAGCAAGCAGTACAGCAACAGCAACAAGGAGGATGGTCAGCTACACATCCGGGATACGCCGCACAACAAATGACATCTCAATATGGACAACCAAGGGGATATCCACAACAACAATATCAACCATATCAGGTGGGTAGCTGGCAGAGATTATTGAGGAATCGGCGAACTGGCTAGCAGAGATTTTTTTGCGACATATCGGGGTAGTCAACTAGCGGAAAGGATTTAGGAAAAGGGCCGACTAGCAGTGAGCATTGAGGGATTTACGGGGTGGCTAGCAGAGAACCTTGAGGAAAGTGGGGGTGGCTAGCAGAGGCTTTTTGGGAATCGATGGCTAGTAGAACCCATTTAGGCTCGAAATTACCTCTAAAAAATCCCAATTTTCCAGGCTCCACCCCAACAGCGCCCTCCCGCAGGCTACGGTATGGCCCCAGCCAACCCGTACGCAAATCCGTACGTAGGATACGGAGGGCCACAACCGGGAGTGGGATACGGTGGAATGGGACCCCCAAGGGGATATCCACCACCACAACATCTACAACAACAATATCAACAACAATATAGTGGAGATGGACATGGAGGCGGAGCTGTACAGTATCCAATACAGTATCCACAACAACAACAACCAGGGAATGTGGCCGGAGGACAGCAACAGGTGAGCGGGGATGGCCATTAATGCGCCAACTGGCAGCCAGACAATATGAAAATCGGGTTCCGCAAAGTGTGTTTGCTCGATTGCCTGAGATTTTTGGGTGATTTCAGCGAGAATTGCGTAATTTTTCCGGTTGCGTCTCTTGTCGCCTATCTCTCACTCCTCTCCCTCTCCCCCTCTCCCCCTCTCTCCCTCTCTATCTTCCTCTCGCTCTAGATTTAACTTCCATTTCAAATTCCTCCAAAACTCCTCAAAAACCCTGAAAAATCTTAAAACCCGCTTTCCAGCCTCAAATGCCGTCAAGCCAACCGCCGACCTCCAGCGATCCTCAACAACATTTTGTCGGCCATGGGCATCCAAATCCATATGCTCCAATGGCACCTCCACATCCACATCCCGCATATAGTGCTCAGGTAAGCGAGAGAGAGAGAGAGAGAGAGAGAGCAAGCGGGAGAGAGGGAGAGAGTGAGAGAGAGAGAGAGAGCGAGAGAGAAATCAGAGAGAGATAGAATCGGAGAGAGAGGGTGGGAGCAAGAGAGAGAGAGAGAGAGAGAGAGAGGTATAGAGAGAGAGAGGGGGAGAGATAGAGAGAGAGAGAGAGAGAGAGAGAGCGAGAGAGAGAGAGAGAATGGCAAATTAACCAAAACCTGCGCCTCCAGATGATGCAACAGGCGCAAATGGAGATGGGTCAACTACAGCAACGACTTCATACCCTCTATCAACAGCCACGGACACCAATGATTGAACAAGAAATACATTCCTACGAAAAGAGGGCACAATATCTGCAGGTAACGGAGCATTCAGAATTACCTTGCGTAACCGGATAAACCCGTATAATCCTCGTAATCGAATATTCGAAATTTTTTTTGACCAGATTTTTTCAGAGCCAACTGCACGCTGCCGTCCCACCCCAAACAGCCCCCAATCCCTATATGCAAGGGCCACCAGGGGGAGGAGGAGGAGGACCACAACAAGGAGGAGGAGGACAACAACCGGGAATGGGAGGACAACAACAACATGGAGGAGGACAGAGACCCGTTGAAGTTTCGCAGAGCGGAAATGGACCCATACAGGTATGTGGAGAAGCCAATCCATCAATCCCAGTCCTCAGAAAAGGGCCAGCTAGCAGAGGTCATTTGGGGAATCCGTAGACTGGATGGCAGATAAATGGAAAAAACCGTAGGCCGGCTAGCAAAAAACATATGGGAAGATTTTGGTTTCAACTGATGAAAAAAGCCAGGACCAGTACCAATCGCTTTAAAAAATTCGAATAAGGCAGGCTAGCAGAGGTCATTTGGGGACTAGGTAAAACGGCAGTCAGATTGATGGAATTTGGGAAAGCAGGCTAGCAGAGACTTTTTGGGAAACTTTCTAGCCCGGCAAACGACTCAAAAGACCCATTTGGCTGACCATCGGTCTGAAACATTCGGGCGAGGCAGGCTAGCAGAGAGCATTTGGGGAATGGATATACTGCCTGATAGTTAGTTGAAACACAAAAACTAGAAGGCTAGCAAAGACACTTTGCGGAATTTCAGGTGAACATCAAGCCGGATGCGCCAGGACGGACGCTGATCTCTGTCTATCATCACAATTACCCGGAAGGCCAACCCCCACCGGGTGGAGCATTCGGATCTCCAAAAGACTCTGTCCCTCCCGAACCTGTCCCCTCTACAAGAACAACACCACCACAAATACCACAACATATCAATGGACATTCATATCAACAACAACAGGTACGTCATGTATTCCACAAATGGTCTTTTCTAGCTTAAAAACGGTTAGAATCTCTAAAATGACTGCCAGTTGAACTAAAAAACGCTACATAAGAAACCGTGCTAGCTCGCCTCTTGAATTAACTGGCGTAATCGGTTTTGTGACATCGGGAAATACGACAGTTTTTCGGAATTTTTATTGTGGTTGCGAACCTGGAACCTGCTGGAATCTGCAAACTGGCTGCCAGTTAGCCTAAAAATCTCTAAGAAACTCTGCTAGCTCGCCTCTTGAATTATCTGGCGTAATCGATTGGCTTGCGAGCTGAAAATCGCCATTTTTCGGATTTTTTTTTTGCGTAGTCGGCTAGCAGGGATATTTAAGGAATTGTGATGCTTGAAAGCGGTAAGCTAGCAGAGAAAACTTGCGGAATAGTTCAAATTTGTAAATTTTTTTATCTAGAAAATTCCAATTTTTGATTTTTAAATCGCGTAAAAATCCAAAATATTGCATTTTCCAGGTGCCTCCCCACCACCACCCAGCGCCATCTCAACCCCCGGCCCCACTGCCCCATCAGAATGCCTATTCTGTGCCCCCATCTACCGTATCCCACCCCACTCCACCCCCTCCTTCCGCTTCTTCTTCTCAACAAATGATGGCCCCTCCACCAATTATCGTCAAAACGGAACCCCCTCCACAACAACAACAAATTCCGGTCAATCAGGTGAGTGTCACTCTTCCTTTAAAATGGAGGGCCAGCTAGCAGTGATCATTGTGGAATGTTAAAGGGAGCGTGACAGCCAGAAATTTTTCGAGGCCGCGGCTGCTGGCAGATCTTTAGGATTTTAAAGGGCACAGCATTCCGCCCTTTACCAGTTGTGTTCGTTTGACCGGGACAGGATGGCAGGCATACAGGGGGAAGGGAGAATCTGCGCTCTGTCCCCCGCCCCCTGTTCTCTTCCCTAGTGGCCTATAGCCTAGTCTCACTATTTCGCCGCCTATTCCGCGCCCCACCCCTCCCCCTGTGTGTCTGCACCCCCGCCGTCTGGCGCACTATCCGCCAGCCTACTCACGAACACCGCGGAATCATGTGAAGGGAGGGTGACAGATAGCGGTTTTCTGGAATCCGGGCACCCAGCAAAGAATCTTTAGGGCTTCTAAAGGGACCTGGACGCCAATTTTTCCCAAATTTCCTCGGCTCGCTGGCCCTTTTTGAAAGTACCCGTACCTTCTATTGCCTTTTTCAGACGATAAAAACCGAGCCCCAGCACGACCCGGATGCGACACCCCCAATGAGAAATGGAATGGGAGAAGAGGAGAGAGAAGAGAGAGACCAGAGAGAAGAGAGAAAGGGTGAACCAGCAGAGACAATTGGGGAACAACCGGCTGAAGAGGAGGAAGAGGAGACCGAAGATCCATTTGATAAGCCCCCTCGTGCTCCCCATCCACAATCACCGCCAAGGGAAGAGGAGGAAGAGGAGCAGCAACTTCAACAGGTACGGGCAGATCGGACTTTTAACTCAAAAATCGCAAATGGGCACTGCTAACTTGCCTAGGGTTGAATTTGTGGAGATTGGATGGCAGTTAAGGGATTCATGCCCAAAAATTTTTTTTTAAATGTTCACTCGCGTTTTTCCGGGAATCTAGGTGGCAGATCGGACTTTTCGAGAAAAAAATCGTAAAATGCTCTCTGATAGCCTGCCTAGTTTGAATTTGTGCAGGCCGGGTGACAGTCAGAAATTTCCCGCAAAGAATCCCTGCCAGTTGGCCTTCTTAAAAATTTTTTGGGCTTTTAGAGCTCGATTTCTGACGAGCAGCCGAAGCCTTCGCCCTCATCAACAACTGCCGTCTGTCCAGAGGAACCAGAAAGAATCCGGGAAAATGGCAATCATACGGTACGTATATTCCGCAAATTATCACTGCTAGCCTGCCTCCCTTGCTTCAGAATTACCTCGCGTAATCAAATATTTTTTCTGTCGCTCTTCCTTTAAATCCACGGCTGTTTCCGCAAATTCCTCTGCTAGTATGCTCCTTGCCATACAGCTCAAATAATGGAGCATTTTCAGGAAGAAAGGGACGCCATTCCGGAAGAAATTCCGATCAAGACGGAAGCGCCAAAAATTGAGGAGCAAGAAGAGCCGGAAAAGGAGCCTGAACGTCCCGAGGAAGCTCAAGAAGCTCAAGACGGTCAAGCTGAAGCCGCCGAAGAGGCAGAGGAACCGGAAAAAGAAGAGCAACCGGAAGAAACGGCAATTCCGGAACCAGAAACCCTGAAAGAACCGAGCCCGGAACCTGAAGCCGAAGCCGAAATGCCTGAAGCGGAAGTGAAAGAAGAGGAGGAAATCCCTGCTTCTTCCGGAATTCCGGAACCGGAAGAACCGGAAAAACAAGTGGAAGTAGAAACGGTCGAAGTAAAGCAAGAGGTAAGCATTTCTAAAGTGATTAAGAAGCAAAATCCACAAAATTAGGTTAATTTTAACAATTTTTGTATTCAACAGGATCTGCTTTTTAAGGGCTTTCGAATGGCGTATTTCACGTTTTTCTACGTTGACGTACTGAGGAGTTACGGGGCAATCCAGAAACCGATTACGCCATGTAAATCCATTTTTGTTTTTAGGAGCCGCAGGCCGCTGAGGAGGCGGAAAAGGAAGCCACTCCCGCTCCAGCGATTCCCGAAATTGAGGAAGAGCTCGTGAAGGAGGAGCCGGAAGCCGAAGCAGTTCCGGAGACCGTTCCGGAAGTTCCGGAAGTCGAACAGACTGAGGTCGAGGAGAAGCCGCCTGCTGCTGAAAGGGCCGAGGCCATCGAGGAGGCCATAGAGGATGAGGAGGAGGTCCGTTTGCACTGTCACTGCCCCTTTAAAGTCTCAGGCTCCGCAAATGATCCCTGCTAGCCTGCCCCGGATTTGTAAGCGTCTGTTTAAAGGGGCTGGGAAGGCAAAATCGGTCGTCAAATCGCAAAGTTTTATGGAGTTTTCTAGCTGTCACCATCCCTTTAGAGGGTCAAATAATCTTTGCTAGGCTGCCTGATTTCTCCAAGTGACTTTGCTCGCTTGCCTTACTCGATTTCTAGCTGTCCCACCACCTTTAAAGTGATTACAACGATTTTTAAAGGAGCATAGAAGACAAAAAATTTCGAAAGTTAGTGGAGTTTCAAACTGTCACACCCCCTTTAAAACCGCGGGTTTCAGGCGACCTCCGAACCGACGGCCGCTGAAGAGGATGAAGTGGAAGATGAAGCGGAAGAAGCGGTAGATGATGAGGAAGAAGAGCCAGAAGAACAACTCCCAAAGCCCAAGACCAAAAACACTCCCAAAATCAAGCTGGGCAGCCAGAAAAAGGCCTCCACCTCCGCGGCGTCAACTTCAAGGAGTTCAGCGAAAAAGAAGAAGGAGCCGGTTTATGTGGACGATTGGGATGATGATGATGAACCATACGAGACAAGGTGAGTGGAATTTACAAAATTGAAAAATCAATTAAAATTTTTGAAAAATTTTGTATTTTTAATCTACAAGTTTATTTTCTGTTCGTTTTTTGCCAGAACATTTTTTATATTATCAAGTTGGATGCCAGTTAGCCTGATTTCCCTCAAAAATCCCCGCTAGCCTGCCTGGAAATACCTGTCGTAATTGGTTATTCGAGGCTTCCAAAAAGATGAGTTTACAAGAGATTATCGATTTTTTTGGTGGATTTTTTTGGAGATATTTTTTTATCGTGAAATTGGATGCCAGTTTGCCCAAGTTTTTCTAAAAATCCCCGCCAGCACGGCCGGAAATACCTAGCGTAATCATTTAGCCCACAAATTTTCGAAAAATCCCGATTTTTTTTGGATTTTTTTCCAAATTTGGCTACCCGGGACTCCAAATGACGCCTTGTCCGTCTCAGGCTTTAGAATTTCCGGTGCAGGTGTACGGTAGAGTGGTGGGGCCAAATCCGGGGGTGGGCCCTCTAATCTGGGCCCTCTTCCCCTCGAAAAGTGCTCATATTTGGGGTGCAGAATCTCCCTTCGTCTCTCTAACTGTATGTTGTCTCTCTCTGGCACACACTCTCTCGCCTCTCCCTCCCCATCTAATTCCCCCTTCCCAAAATCGTTCCAAAAGTAGCGAGTTGTCTTTGCTTGTTCCCGGGGGGACCGTTTTGGAGGTCTTTCTCCCCTTTCGCTCTCTCTCTCTCTCTCGCTCGCCCCTTTTTGAGGGGATGAGCCCCGGAGAGGGCCCAATTGTCGCCTCCCACAACTCCAAATTTCGTCAATTCTTGAAACTCGGCTACCACAATTAAGTCTATTTTTATAAATTCGGTAAATGCTTCTCATCGACGATCGCCATGAACGTATCAGGCATGGTTTTTTGGATTTATGACGTTTTCTAAACCGGTTTTTTTGCAAATTTTGCGGCGCCAATCCTTTTTCTGGCATTTAATAAACACTGCTAGTTTGGCAAAAAGAATTTTTATTACAAATATTTTAAATTTTATTGAACGTTAAATAGGTACTGGTATGCAAATTAGCGACATTCCAAGTTTTTTTTGAATTTTTTTAGTTTTTCTACGCCGATTTTTGCAAGTTTCTGTGTTCCAATCCCATTCCTGGCATCCAATAAAGTAGAGTCTAATAGTATCTAGTTTGCCCGAAAAAATTTTGAGTTGAGAAACAAATTTTTTGATGTAATTCCCCCAAAACGCAAAAAATTTTTTTGCAAATTTCCAAACGCCGATCCCTTTTCTGGCGCCCAATAAACACTGCTAGATTGCCCAGGGAAACCTAAAAATTGTCAAAAAAATTTTTACAAACAAAAATACTGTATTTTGAAAAAATTCAAAAAACGTGGATTTTGATTTATTTGAAGCGCCAAGAAGAAGCGATTTCAAAACGTTGAAAATAAAAAGAATTAAAAAACTAAGATTGAAAAGTTACAAAAGCAAACAATTTTCAAAAATTAAAAAAAACTATTGTAAATTTTAGCGCAAAGAAGAAGCGAGCGGCAACGTCGGCGAAGAAAAAGGCGGCCAAAAAGCAGCAGGCATTAATAGATTATGGAGAAGAATATGGGGATGAAGATGGAATACCCCCCGAATTATTGATGGATGATAAGAGAAGATCGGGAAGGAGACAGACAACCACTACAAAGACATACACTGAACCATCCATCCACGAATTCGACGAGTTCATCATTCCTGGTGGGTTTTTGGCTGTTTTTGTGTGTCACGGCGCCTTTAAAACACGCGAAAATCCCGATTTTCTGACGTTTCTAGCTGTCATACACCCTTTAAAATCCCGAAAAATCTCGGATTTTCTCGAAATTTCTAGCTGATACCCATCTGCAAAATCCCGCCAAAATTGCCGCTTTTTCGCCAGATTTCGAGCTGTCGCACCACCTTTAAAACCCAAAAAATTCCGGTTTTTCCTAATTTCCAGCTGTCACCGTCCCTTTAAAATAGGCTAAAAAGCCACAATTTTGGGGCCCGTTTAGCGGCCAGACTACCTTGAAAATGCCACAAAAATTCAATTTTCTCAAAAAAACAATAAGATGCCTGGTTTGCAGACAGCGAAGGGGGTACACCAACTGGAGATGAGGATGATGAAGATCTTCCACCTGCTGTACATATGCCGGCCGTTGTCGAGAAGGTTGGTATCTTACTGTCTCTCGCTCTCTCCCACTCTCCTCTCTCCTGCTCTCCCCCTCTCGCTCTCACTCTCTCTCTCGCTCTCACTCCCACTCTCCTCTCTCCCTCTCTCTCTTCTCACTCTCCGTCTCTCGCTCTCTCTCTCTCTCTCTCTCTCTCTCTCTCTCTCTGCCGCTCTCTATTTCCTTTTCCTGGCGTAATCGATTACGATGTCTGTCCAACCGGCAAGCGTCGCGTGCGCGTCGCGTGTAGCTACCCCGGCAGATCCATAGCCATGCCTTGACAACCCCTTTAAACCCCCTCTTCCAGATCCTTGCCATGCGCAGTGAGGGTGGTGAGGAAAGCGAAGAGGAATTCTACGTCAAATGGAAGGGCCGAGCCCACATGCACTGCGAGTGGAAGACTGCCGTACGTTTTTACGCTAAGATTTTTAGTGTTCACCAATTCAACAAAAATTTACTGAAAATAGCTAAACTGGCAGGTAGGCTAGCAAAAAACGTCTGTGGAATTTTTTTTGGGCCATTCATTTTCGACAAAATTTTGATTTTTTTAATTTTTTGAAAATTTCTAGTTTTGTAATCGATTAAGGTCGAGACTCAAGCTCTAATTTTAAAAGTTGTAGATTTGGGATAGAATTCTGTCTATCTATTTTTCTATCGTCTTTTTCCTAAAAAACCGGGCCGTCATCCTTAGCTCAATCAGTAGAGCGTCGGTCTCTCAATCTGAGGGTCAAGGGTTCGAGTCTCTTCCTGGTTAAATCTTTTGCTTTTTGGCCAAGAATGACTTTATAACATCCCATAATTGTTTGAATTACAGGCACAACTGGAAGAAATCGACAAACGAGTCTCGGCCAAATTGAAGCGATACAAACAGAAGAGGGCGGCAGGAATCGAGGATGAAGAATTGAATGAGGATTATCTGGTTGTGGAGAGGGTATTGGCTCTGGATACACAGGATGATGGGGATGAATATGCGCTTGTCAAGTGGAAGAGTCTACCGTATGATGAGGTGAGGAAATGGGTTTTTTAAGTTTTTTTGGGGTCGACTTTGGACCTTTAAACCTTCAGTTCTAAGCTTGTATTATTATTTTAAATATATCGAAAATTATCTGGTAGTCAGTTTACAATATTCTGGACATGAAAACCAAAAAGTAAAAAGTCGGCCGCGCCCGGGAGTCGAACCCGGGTCATTCGCCTGATGCCAAAATGCGTTTAAATCGGTTTATTTCACGCCTAAATTCAATTTAAAGTTGGGAAAATGGTAATTGCTAGCCAGTTTATCGCATTTGAATGCGAAATCGCAAAACGCAATAACCTTTGCCGCGGCGGGGAGTCGAACCCGGGCCATTCGCCTGATAAAAATTTTTTAATAACAATTTCCAAAATTTTCAGGTAACATGGGAGCCCCTATCTACCGTACCCACCGAAAAAGTGGAACAATGGGAACGATGGCAAAAGATAGACAAGGCAAAGAGTCGAGACAAAGATAGACCGGCAGTCAGCCAATGGAAGAAACTGCCGGCGGATATTGAATGGAAAGGAGGCAATCGATTGAGGGAATATCAATTCGATGGCGTCAACTGGCTGACGTATTGTTATTATCATCAACAGAATTGTATTCTGGCTGATGAAATGGGACTCGGAAAGACGGTACGTTGCGGAGATCATTGAGGAGCCTTGGGGAGGGCTAGCCGAGGTTTTTGTGGACGATTTTGAGCTAGTCCTCTAACTGGCATCTATGCTGCGAAATACAAAGCTAGACAAGCTAGCAGTGACACTTTGCAGAAATTATCGAACAAAAGTCCGATCTGCCACCCAGAACCCAAAACCTGGATTTGGCAAGCTAGCAGTGGCCATTTGTGGAAATTTTGGTTCGAATCCGCTAACTGGCATTCATTATCCACAAATGGAAAGCGGGGCAGGCTCGCAGCGACACTTTGCGGAAATTATCAAACAAAAGTCCGATCTGCCCTCCACAAATCCTTTATTTTGCAGGTGCAAACGATCACGTTCCTGTCTCGTGTCTACGAGTACGGTATCCATGGCCCATTCCTAATTGTCGTCCCCCTATCCACAATCCACAATTGGGTCCGAGAATTCGAGACGTGGACTGATATGAATGCTGTTGTCTATCATGGATCCGCTGCAGGGAGACAGGTAATGCATTACGATAGTTATTCCAGGGTAGCTAGCAAGGATTCATTGAAGTAATTGTGTTAGCTGGTATCCAGTTTAAGCCTAAAACAAAAAGCAAAAATTTGCCGCGGCGGGAAGTCGAACCCGGGTCCTCCGCGTGTGGGCCAAACGACTTACTGGACTATGCCTTTTTTAACGGTTTCCGCTCGCTCCGCTGTTTCACCATGGTCTAATATAAATCTTAAAAATATCCAAATTTTAAATAAAAGGACATTGATTAAAAATCATTAACAAAATTTAAAAAATTAATTTTTATCGGAAAATCACTATTTTAATCCGATTTTTGCAGATAATCGAGGGCCACGAGATTTACCACGAAAAGCCGACCGGCAGTGACGATAAGAACAAAGGATTGTGGCGGAAGGGAATCTGCAAACTCGACGCCCTGATTACCACCTTTGAAATGGTCGTCACAGAAGTCGAATTTCTGCGAAAAATCAACTGGAGAGTCTGTGTCATCGATGAAGCACATCGACTCAAGAATAGAAACTGCAAACTGCTCACTGGTAGGCAGATTAACGAATCATACCCCGGGAAAGCAAAAAGCAAAAAACATATGGCGCGGCCGGGGTCGAACCCGGGTGGTTCGCCTGACACTCGTTCGAGTCTAAATCAGGCCTTCAATCGTTTAAAATTATTTAAAAATTTGGAATTGATGAAGTGGCAGGCAAGTTACGGATCCCGGTGCGAAAAAACCAAAAAGCAAAAAGGGATCGACGGCGGAAGGAATCGAACCCGGGTCGTTTTCCTGACGTCAAAAAGTGTCTGAAGCATTTTTCTGACTTTAAAAAATCATTTTCTTAGCTGCAAATTGTTTGCTGGTAGCCAATTTACGGTACCCAGTAAAAAGCAAAAAAGTTTGACCACGCCGGGAATCGAACCCGGGCCTCTCGCCTGATAGCCAAATGTCTTATCCCCTGCGCCATCCATCCCCATTATTTTCAGGTGGTTTATTGTCTCTCCGTATGGAGCATCGTGTCCTCCTCACCGGTACTCCACTGCAGAATAACGTTGAGGAGCTCTTCTCCCTTCTCAATTTCCTTCATCCCGAGAAATTCGGAAGTTCCGACGAGTTTCTTCGCGAGTTTGGCGAGTGCAAGACTGACGAACAGGTGCGTATTTTGATGGCGTAATCGATTGACTGCATGCCAGAATGGCCGTATTCAAACGAAAAAGTTTTTCAAAAAGTTCTGTTTTCCATCGGATAGCATTTCATCGCGTAATCGGTTCGGATTCGAGGAAAATTCCGGACTTCGCCAGCGTAATCGATTTGCCGGGTGCCAGAAAAGAGTCTCAAGAATTTTGGATCTCCACTGGCCCTTAAAATTATCCGAAAATCGCATTTTCATGACGTAAACGGTTGAATTTTTGTGTCGTAAGCGGTTTTACCTAGAATTTCGGCGCGTAATCGAATAGATTTGATGGCGTAATCAGATCAGTATACTCCCGCAAACGGATACTTGGAATTATCACAGAAAAATGCGATAATGCGAGAATTACCGTAGCGTAATCGAATAGCTGTTTATCCCTTTTTCATGGCGTAATCAATTGTGAAAATTTTCAGGTGACGCGCCTCCAAGAGATCCTGAAGCCAATGATGCTGCGCCGTTTGAAGGAAGATGTCGAGAAATCCCTGCAGCCAAGAGAAGAAGTCATCATTGAAGTACAATTGTCTGATGCCCAGAAGAAATATTATCGCGCCATTCTCGAGAGGAACTTCACACATTTATGCAAAGGTATATTTATGCGTAAAAAAACGGGATGAATCGCGTAATCGGATAGCTTTTTCCGAGCGTAATCGATTGGCTGACCGCCAAAAGAAGGATTTATGCAAACTTTGGGCCCTCGATCGCTATAATTCCGGAATCAGGATCTTCATAGCGTAATCGGATAGATTTTCAAGCGCTTTCCTCAAGAATCTCGGCTAGCTTGCCATGGGATTTTAACTTCGTATTTTCTAATTGTTTTGTGGCAGCTTCAGGTGGTACCGCGCCCTCGCTGATGAATGTGATGATGGAATTGAGGAAATGCTGCAATCATCCATTTCTCATTCAAGGAGCCGAAGAACAGATCGTCGCTGAGGTATGGCGCTTTTTACATGTCATAATCGATTGGCTGCATGCCAGATTGGCCATGTATTGACTTTTTGCATTTTTCTGCTCTTAATTTACAACTCGATTTTTATTGCGTAATCGAATGACCATTTTCATGCCGTAATCGAGTTTTGTCGGGTTGATCTCTTTTCTTCAATTAATTTTTAGGTCCGCCTCCTGCACCCGGAAATGGATGAGGATACGGCCCAAAGAAAGGCCCTTGTTGATGCTTCGGGAAAGATGGTGCTCATCGAGAAGCTGCTCCCCAAACTCAAATCTGATGGCCATCGAGTGTTGATATTCTCTCAAATGGTCAAAGTACTCGATCTCATCGAAGAATTCGTCTCCAATCATGGGTTGGTGGCTTTTAAAAAGAGTCGGAAAGGCAAAGGGAGATTCTCGAAAATTTCGAAATTTCCGTTTTTCACGACTTTGAGGCCCTATAAAATGATAATTCGGATAATTACAGTAGTTCTCAATATATTTTCTGGTAGAGCTGAATTTTCTCTTTCGAATAGTAGATAAAACCTAGCTACATTACCTCTAATCGCCAAGAACCATGCCCCGGAAAATCAAATATTTCAAATTCGCCTCATCTTCGGGGCCTCATAAAACGAGATTCCAGTAGGGTACTGTAGCTTGCTGTATACATTTAAATAGAGCTTTTTTGGTCTTTTGAATGGCATATTAAACATGGCTACTGTACTCCTAGTCGTTCAGAAAAACCACGCTCAAAATCGGAAACTTCGAATTTCTGCAACTTTGGGGGCTCATAAACTGAGTTTCCAGTGGGCTACGGTAGTTTACAGAATGCCATTCAAAAGAGCTCATTGCCCTCTTTCAAACCATATATAATACTTAGCTACAGTACTCCCCGCGTCCAGAGGACTGGCCCGGAAAAGTGGTTTTCGAAATTCTGAAAAATCATCGATTTTTCGCCGCACGCGCTTCAAATAAGTGCCGCATTCCCCAACAATTACTGCCAGACTGCCAACTGGCACGCAGTCTTTAAAATAAAATTGCGTTTATTCAATTACGCATGGATTTTTCAGATACCTCTACGAGCGGATCGACGGAAATGTGCGTGGAGATCTCCGCCAAGCGGCCATCGATCGATTCTCAAAGAAGGATTCGGATCGTTTTGTATTCCTTTTGTGTACTCGTGCCGGTGGATTGGGAATCAATTTGACGGCCGCTGATACCGTAATCATCTTCGATTCGGATTGGAATCCACAAAATGATCTCCAAGCACAAGCGAGATGTCATCGTATTGGACAACAGAAAAGTGTCAAGGTAGGCCGGCTAGCAGAGGCTTTTTTGCGGAATTGTTTGTGGTTTTGGGTACACTGGCAGCCAATTTAATCAAATTCACAACAAAAACCGCCGAATTTCAAAATGCAAATTTTTTAGAAATTTTTGAAGGTATTTTTCGATTGGCTGCCTGGCAGTTTGCTAAAATTCGGTTTTAAAGTTTACTAAACTAGTTTTTAAATTTTTGATGGTTAGGTAGCTAAAATAGAAGTCAGTTTAACCAAATTTTACATAGAAATTTTTGCAAATAACGTTTTTGAAAATTAAACGAATTTTAGAAAACTGGCGATTGGCAGTTGGCTGGAATTTGCTCTGAAAAATTAATTTCTATGACGTTTTTAAATTGTTTTTTCTTGTTAGACGTAGTGGCAGTCAGTTAAATTAAAAAAAGACGTTTCTTAATATTTCCAGACAAATTTCAATTTTTCAGGTGTACCGGCTGATCACGGCGAACACGTACGAAAGGGAAATGTTCGACAAGGCATCCCTCAAATTGGGTCTCGACAAGGCTGTATTGCAATCGACGACTGTTATGGATAAGAAGGAACAGCTCACCAAGAAGGAGGTACGATTTTAAAGGGACCAGCAAGGCAAGAAAACGCAAAAATCAAAAAGTAAAAATAGATTTTACGGCCAATTTTTCTCGGAAATTTTGGCGCACTGTAGATGACTTACTGTAAAGTGTTTTTACTCAACTTGGAGTTCCGATTCGGGACCAAGCGCATCTTGTGCAGAATTTTTCGCTGATTCCGAATATGTTTTCCAAATTTGCTACGGACTTTTATTTAATAAATCATTTTTGGTAACGATTCGGCCGAAAAATGCCAAAAATTCAGACGCTGGCCCACTATTCCTTGTTTGGGGCTATGTGACCCAGGGGCCCTGAAGTACCCTCTGACAGCACCCTACCCAGTTGGCACCATGGTGCATTGGCAAAGTACTCGCTTGCCAAGCGCAGGGCGGCGGTTCGAACCCCCGCCCTGCATCATTTCTTTTGCTTTTTGCATAAAAATCTCACTTTTTTAGCTAAAATGCTTGTTTTGAGCTGTAGGATGCTTGTCGGGCCAACGTCTAGTCGATTTTGACGTTGAAATAATGAAGAAAATCGAAAACTATAACGATACCTTCATTTTGGTGAAAACGAGGGTTAGAATTGCCGTATAACTTTCAGAATAACGGTCCGTAGCAAATTTGGAAAACATATTCGGAATCAGCGAAAAATTCTGTACAAGGTGCACTTGGTCCCGAATCGAAACTCCAAGTTGAGTAAAAACACTTTACAGTTAGCTATGTCATTTTAAAGGACGGAATTTTACAGGGCCGCTCTATCAGTTCTGTACTACAGATCATATACGGTACACTCCCGTAGCCCAATGGATTCTCATTTTATACGGCTCCAAATATGAAAGAAATTGAAATATCCCAATTTTCCGAGCTATTTCTCTTGACGACTAGGGGTACAGTAGCCAAGTATAGTATGCCATTCGAAAGAGGGGGACAAGCTCGACCAAATAATATCTTGTAGACCACCGTAACCCACTGGAATAACGTTTTATAAGCTCCCAAAGATTCAAGAAACTCGAAATTTTCTCTTTTGCGCTCCATTTTTCTCAACGACTTTTGGTACTGTAGCTGTGTATTATCTACCAGTTAAAAGCCCAGAAAGAGCTCTAGCAAATGGTATACTGTAGGCTACCGTAGCCCAACGGAATCTGATCGTAAGAGGCCCCAAACATAGCAAAAAAATTGGCAGTAACGGACCGGAATACTGTATATTACTACTTTTTGATATTTTACGCGCCTAATTTTATAAACTGACTGCCAACTTAGCTGTCATAATCCCTTTAACCCCTAAAACTATTTATTTTCAGATCGAAGAATTGCTGAAGAAGGGAGCATACGGCTCGATAATGGACGAATCATCGGAAGGATCGAAATTCTCTGAGGAAGATATCGAGACAATTCTCTCGCGAAGAGCCACTACAGTAACCCTTGAGGCCGGAGTGAAAGGGAGCACCTTCTCAAAGGCTTCTTTTGGATCATCAAATAACACCGAAGAGATCGATATTGATGACCCCAATTTCTGGAACAAGGTGGGTGACTAGCAGGGGTTTTTGGGATAAATCGACGAACTGGCGACCAGATTGACGATCTACATCATTGGCTACAAATTTTGGGCAAAAAGCAAAAAAGTTTGGCGGTCCCGGAAGCGAACCCTGGTGGCTCGCCTGCTGCTCAAATTGGCTAGAACTTTAACTCTAAGCCTTGGTAAATCCCGCAAGGTAACAAAAATGGTAACTGCCAACCAGTTTACCGAATCCCAACGTAAAAACCAAAAAGCAAGAAATATTGCCGTGCCTGGGACTCGAACCCGGGTCGTTCACCTGATATCCAAATCACTTATCCACTTGGCCACGGTCACAATATTTATTTTCCCGTTTTCAGTGGGCCGAGAAGGCGAACGTCGACCTGGAGAAGGTGAGGGAGCGACAGAGCGGAAAGCAGCTCATCATCGCCGAGCCGAGGAACCGGAAGAAGAGGTATCGGGCTTATTTTCGTAGTGTAATCGTTTTTCAGTAATTTTTCGATATCGTAATCGCTTGAAATATTAGTCCTTTTTCATAGCGTTTCCGAGACCCAAAATGAACGAGCGTAATCGATTGCCCGTTTCACGCCGTAACGAATTGCCTTCCAGATTCGAAGAAGACACCCTAAAAGAAGGCGAAGGATCAGGATCTGATGAATCAGAAATGGGAGCAAAAGGAAGAAGAGATCGAGCGCGAAAGAGAAGAAAAGGAGTGGAGGATGATGATGATGAATATGTCAGATATCGACCCGATGAATTGGCATTCAATAAGACCGACTACTTCAAGGTATCGTTTTTTTCTAGCTAGATTTGGATTGTCTGGTAGCCAGCTGACTTGTCCGGGCCGTTAAAAATGTCTATTTATTGAAATTTTGCAGGTTGAGAAGCTGATTGGGTCGTTTGGCTGGGGAAGATGGAAGCTGATCAAAGAACAAGGGGATGTTGATGTGAGTTCTCTCTTTGCGATTTTGCTCTCTCTCTCACCCCTCTCTCTATCTTGTCTCTCTCTCTCTCTCTCTCGTTCTTTCTTTCTTTTACCCTCTGCTTTTCAGGCGAACGAGACCGAACTTGAACACCTTGCCCGTACCCTAATCCTCCACAATCTTCGTGATTTCCGCGGTGATGAGCGGACAAAAGAATATGTCTATGCTGTCATCGAACCAACTTGATGCTCGAAACTACAAACAAGACACCAGGAATAAGGTTGGTGGTGCTCAGAAAGTTGCAAAATCGATCTTGGTGCTTGAGAACTTCCGGTTGGGCGGCACTCCCCGAGTACAATCCACCGAATTTCGCCCTCGACGCCTCATTCCAACGGCATATCCACAGGTAACGGACGTTTAAAGGGACAATGACGGCTAGGAAAATGGGCGGAGCTTCGCTCAGGGGGCAGTGACACGCAGAAAAATCGATAATTTCGTAAAAAAGCGGATTTCGCAGCTGCTGCTAGGGACGGTGACACCGAAAAGGGGCGTGGCCTCACTAAAGGGGCAGTGACACTTAGAAAACCCCTAACTTTGCAAAAATCCAAATTTTGCGATTTTAAAGGGACGAGTGGCAGCTCCAAAATCGATATTTCGCACAAAATCTAATTTTCTGGGTTTTAAAGGGCGGGTGACGGCAACTTTTAACGTAAATATTCAACATTCTCCTTTTTCAGATACTCGAACAAACTGGTCTGTAAAGTGGAAATCATGCATTTCTTCTTCGAGGGAATTCTGAAAGATCGACGAGGAGACATTGAAGAGGGAAAGAAGGCAGAAGATATCGAAGTGACATTTGTGCCTCCATTGGAAGGAATGGCTATCGATGGATGGGATATCAATTGTGACAAATCTCTCATCATTGGATGTTATAAATACGGTAGGTGGGGGATGGCAGAGAGCACTTGGGAAATCGATAGAATGGCTGGCTGGCAGCTAAACTATTTTCAAAAGGGCAGGCTAGCAGAGACCATTTGAGGGGAAAAATTATGGTCCAAAAGGCTCAAATCGGCTCGTTTGAAAATCGACTGCGATGTGTAAATCCGGACCACCAAGGGCCAAATGGCAGAGATCCTTTGGGGAATGGCTAGATCGGCAGACAGATAAACTATTTCCAAAATGGGCTGGCTAGCAGAGACAATTTGCGGAAAATTTCTGGAAACACCTTCCAGCAGGGAATCGATTGACGACTGGTAATCAAGACCTCAAGGGTCAACTAGCGGAGATTTTTGGGAAATCGATAGGCTGCCAGGCAGATGGACGATTGGGCAAACTGGGCAGGCTAGCAGAGAAATTTTAAGGAAAAATTTCGAATCGAATTATGAAATTTACCAATCAGAGTTTTGCAGGCATGGAAAATCCGGACGCGATGAAGGCGGATGAGACGCTGTGTTTCTTGAAAAAGGATTCGAAACAATGCCGACAGCCAATGAGATCTATGCTCGATTGAGAAGAATTCAACAGAGAACAGCACAGGCTATTAGCGATGAAATTGCCGCGAAACAACCCACGAAATGGGCACGCAGGAAGAAGTCGAATTTGTGAGGGCTGATTGCCGTTTCCCATCAAAGATTGGGATGTCGATATTACGGCGGTGGATTGGAGTGCTGTGAGGTAAGTAATTTTTATCTGTTTAAAGGGTTCTTCTCTG